>CAWUFW010018791.1:0-209220 GCA_963921515.1 Calotriton arnoldi | reverse complement strand
TGGAGTCATACAATCACCGAAGCACTACCCATGAACTTTTGCAATCACTCAGGCAGATCTATTAGATATCTCAGTTTCTAGGTTTCACTATATTTCAGAAATAGTGTATACATATTTCTTTTAGATATGATGATGATTGGAAAACGTAGAGACATATGTATGCAAGCTTTTAACAATATGGAGAGACTTATAGTTGAGTCATGTAATAGTCTGCTGTTTTATTTTTGGCTAGGCCCAACACTCATGCAGTTATAAAAACACCCAAGTACTACCCATGCAGTCTTCCAATGATCCAGTCACTACATATGCAGTGCCGTAATCACTCAGGCATTACTCCTGCACTGATGCAAACATCCAGGCACTACATATGCACTCATGGAATCACTAAGGTATTACCCATGCACTCTTTGAGTTATGAAGCCACTACTCATGCACTTATATAATCACTCAGGCCCTAACGTTGTACTCTTTCAATCACAGAGGCACTAGCCTTGTACTTATGTAATCACTCAGCCAGTAGTCATGGTGTTGTGAAATCACCCAGGCACTTTCTATGTAGTCATGTAAATCACCAGATATTACTCCTGTAGTCATGCAGTCACCCAGGCGTTACCTATGTACTCCTTTAATCCCCAGCGGTTATGTCTGTACTCATGCAATCACCAATGCATTAGCTATACAGTTCTTCAATCACCCAGGCACTATCCTTGCACTACTGTAATCACTCAGGCAGTACTTTAGTACTTCTGCAATCACCCAGGCAGTACTCATGGACTTATAAAATCACCCACTCACTTCCTATGTACTCCAGTAATCCCCCATATATTACCCCTACAGTCATGCAATCACCCAGGCATTAGTTATGTACTACCCCTGCAGTCATAGAATCATGCAGTCTCTACCTATGCACTCATGTAATAACCCAGGCACTACCCTTGCAGTCATAGAATCACCCAGGCCCTACTGTTGCACTCATCTATTCACCTAGGCGCTTCTTAGTGAGTCATCTATGCCTTCAGGTGCTATTTATACACTTATCCATGCACTGAACCTTTATGTGTGCACTCATGTAATTAGCCAGTCACTATCCATCTTCTCCTGCAATTACCCAGCGACTACCTTTGGAGTCATACAATCACCCAAGCACTACCCATGGAGTTTTGCAATAACTCAGGCAGATCTATTACATGTCTCAGTTTCTAGGATTCACCATATTTCTGAAATATTGTATATATATTTTTTTAGATATGATGATGATTTGAAAAGGTTGAGACATATGTATGCATGCTTTTAACGATATGGAGAGACTTATCGTTGAGTCATGTAATGGTCTGCTGTTTTATATTTGGCTATGCCCAACATTCATGCAGTTATAAAACACTCTAGTACTACCCATGCAGTCTTCCAATGATCCAGGCAGTACATATGCACTGATGCAATCACCCAGGCATTAGCCCTGCACTCATTCAATCACCCAGGTACTACCTATGCACTCATGCAATCGTTAAGGTATTACCCATGCACTCTTTGAATCATGTAGCCACTACTCATGCACTTATATAATCACTCAGACACTAATGTTGTATTCTTTCAATCAGAGAGGCACTAGCCTTGTACTTATATAATCACTCAGCCAGTAGTCATGGTGTTATGAAATCACCCAGGCAGTACCTTTGCACTAATTTATTCACTCAGGCGTTACCTCAGTAGTCCTGAAATCACCCAAGAACTACCCATACTCTTATAAAATCGCCCAGTCACTTTTTATGTAGTCATGTAAATCACCATATATTACTTCTGTAGTTATCTATTGTTATAAATTGTAAAACTTCCTAAGAATCAGGCTTTTAACGAGGTGTGGATATGTTGTAACTTTTATGGTTTTAGCGAAAAACCGAATAAAGTTGTTTTTTGATTGATTGATTGATACTCCTGTAGTCATGCAGTTACCCAGGCGTTACCTGTGTACTCCTTTAATCCCTAAGAGGTTACCTCTGTACTCATGCAATCACCAATGCATTAGCTATACAGTTCTTCAATCACCCAGGCACTATCACTGCACTCCTGTAATCACTCAGGCAGTACTTTAGTACTTCTGTAATCACCCAGGCAGTACTCATGGACTTATAAAATCACCCACTCACTTCTTAGGTACTCCAGTAATCCCCCATATATTACCCCTGCAGTCATGCAATCATGCAGGCACTAGTTATGTACTACCCCTGCAGTCATAGAATCACGCACTCTCTACCTATGCACTCATGTAATAACCCAGGTACTACCCTTGCAGTCATAGAATCACCCAGGCCCTACTGTTGCACTCATCTATTCACCTAGGCACTTCTTAGTGAGTCATCTATGCCTTCAGGTGCTATTTATACACTTATCCATGCACAGAACCTTTATGTGTGCACTCATGTAATTAGCCAGTCACTATCCATCTTCTCCTGCAATTACTCAGCGACTTCCTTTGGAGTCATACAATCACCCAAGCACTACCAATGGGGATTTGCAATCACTCAGGCAGATCTATTACATGTCTCAGTTCTAGGTTTCACTATATTTCAGAAATATTGTATATATATTTTTTTAGATATGATGATGTTTTGAAAACATAGAGACATATGTATGCAAGCTTTAAACAATATGGAGATACTTATAGTTGAGTCATGTAATAGTCTGCTGTTTTATATTTGGCTAGGCCCAACACTCATGCAGTTATAAAAACACCCAAGTACTACCCATGCAGTCTTCCAATGATCCAGTCACTACATATACACTGCTGTAATCACTCAGGCATTAGTTCGCACTCATGCAAAGATCAAGGCACTACCTATACATTTATGCAATCACCAAGGTATTACCCATGCACTCTTTGAATCATGTAGCCACTACTCATGCACTTATATAATCAGTCAGGCACTATTGTTGCACTCCTTCAATCACGTAGACACTACCCTTGTACTTATGTAATCACTCAGCCAGTAGTCATGCTGTTATGAAATCACCCAGGCACTACCTTTTCACTCCTTTATTCACTCAGGCACTACCTCATTACTCCTGCAATCACTGAAGCACTACTCATGCACTTATAAAATCACTCACTCACTTGCTATGTACTCCAGTAATATTACCCCTGTAGTCATGGAATCACCCAGGCACTACTTATGTAGTACCTTTGCAGTCATGGAATCATGCAGTGTTTACCTATGCAGTCATGTAATAACCCACACACTACCCTTGCAGTCATAGAATCACCCAGGTCCTACTGTTGCACTCATCTATTCACCTAGGCACTACTCCATGACTCATCTATGCCTTCAGGTGCTATTAATGCACTTATCCATGCACTCAACCTGTATGTGTGCACTGATGAATTAGCCAGTCACTATCCATCTTCTCCTGCAATTACCTAGCGACTACCTTTGGAGTCATACAATCATGGAAGCACTACGTATGGAGTTATGCAATCACTCAGGCAGATCTATAACATGTCTCAGTTTCTAGGTTTCACTATATTTCAGAAATATTGTATACATATTTCTTTTAGATATGATGATGATTGGAAAACGTAGAGACATATGTATGCAAGCTTTTAACAATATGGAGAGACTTATAGTTGAGTCATGTAATAGTCTGCTGTTTTATTTTTGGCTAGGCCCAACACTCATGCAGTTATAAAAACACCCAAGTACTACCCATGCAGTCTTCCAATGATCCAGTCACTACATATGCAGTGCCGTAATCACTCAGGCATTACTCCTGCACTGATGCAAACATCCAGGCACTACATATGCACTCATGGAATCACTAAGGTATTACCCATGCACTCTTTGAGTTATGAAGCCACTACTCATGCACTTATATAATCACTCAGGCCCTAACGTTGTACTCCTTCAATCACAGAGGCACTAGCCTTGTACTTATGTAATCACTCAGCCAGTAGTCATGGTGTTATGAAATCACCCAGGCACTTTCTATGTAGTCATGTAAATCACCAGATATTACTCCTGTAGTCATGCAGTCACCCAGGCGTTACCTATGTACTCCTTTAATCCCCCAGCGGTTATGTCTGTACTCATGCAATCACCAATGCATTAGCTATACAGTTCTTCAATCACCCAGGCACTATCCTTGCACTACTGTAATCACTCAGGCAGTACTTTAGTACTTCTGCAATCACCCAGGCAGTACTCATGGACTTATAAAATCACCCACTCACTTCCTATGTACTCCAGTAATCCCCCATATATTACCCCTACAGTCATGCAATCACCCAGGCATTAGTTATGTACTACCCCTGCAGTCATAGAATCATGCAGTCTCTACCTATGCACTCATGTAATAACCCAGGCACTACCCTTGCAGTCATAGAATCACCCAGGCCCTACTGTTGCACTCATCTATTCACCTAGGCGCTTCTTAGTGAGTCATCTATGCCTTCAGGTGCTATTTATACACTTATCCATGCACTGAACCTTTATGTGTGCACTCATGTAATTAGCCAGTCACTATCCATCTTCTCCTGCAATTACCCAGCGACTACCTTTGGAGTCATACAATCACCCAAGCACTACCCATGGAGTTTTGCAATAACTCAGGCAGATCTATTACATGTCTCAGTTTCTAGGATTCACCATATTTCTGAAATATTGTATATATATTTCTTTTAGATATGATGATGATTTGAAAAGGTTGAGACATATGTATGCATGCTTTTAACGATATGGAGAGACTTATCGTTGAGTCATGTAATGGTCTGCTGTTTTATATTTGGCTATGCCCAACATTCATGCAGTTATAAAACACTCTAGTACTACCCATGCAGTCTTCCAATGATCCAGGCAGTACATATGCACTGATGCAATCACCCAGGCATTAGCCCTGCACTCATTCAATCACCCAGGTACTACCTATGCACTCATGCAATCGTTAAGGTATTACCCATGCACTCTTTGAATCATGTAGCCACTACTCATGCACTTATATAATCACTCAGACACTAATGGTGTATTCTTTCAATCAGAGAGGCACTAGCCTTGTACTTATATAATCACTCAGCCAGTAGTCATGGTGTTATGAAATCACCCAGGCAGTACCTTTGCACTAATTTATTCACTCAGGCGTTACCTCAGTAGTCCTGAAATCACCCAAGAACTACCCATACTCTTATAAAATCGCCCAGTCACTTTTTATGTAGTCATGTAAACCACCATATATTACTTCTGTAGTTATCTATTGTTATAAATTGTAAAACTTCCTAAGAATCAGGCTTTTAATGAGGTGTGGATATGTTGTAACTTTTATGGTTTTAGCAAAAAACCGAATAAAGTTGTTTTTTGATTGATTGATTGATACTCCTGTAGTCATGCAGTTACCCAGGCGTTACCTGTGTACTCCTTTAATCCCTAAGAGGTTACCTCTGTACTCATGCAATCACCAATGCATTAGCTAAACAGTTCTTCAATCACCCAGGCACTATCACTGCACTCCTGTAATCACTCAGGCAGTACTTTAGTACTTCTGTAATCACCCAGGCAGTACTCATGGACTTATAAAATCACCCACTCACTTCCTAGGTACTCCAGTAATCCCCCATATATTACCCCTGCAGTCATGCAATCATGCAGGCACTAGTTATGTACTACCCCTGCAGTCATAGAATCACGCACTCTCTACCTATGCACTCATGTAATAACCCAGGTACTACCCTTGCAGTCATAGAATCACCCAGGCCCTACTGTTGCACTCATCTATTCACCTAGGCACTTCTTAGTGAGTCATCTATGCATTCAGGTGCTATTTATACACTTATCCATGCACAGAACCTTTATGTGTGCACTCATGTAATTAGCCAGTCACTATCCATCTTCTCCTGCAATTACTCAGCGACTTCCTTTGGAGTCATACAATCACCCAAGCACTACCAATGGGGATTTGCAATCACTCAGGCAGATCTATTACATGTCTCAGTTCTAGGTTTCACTATATTTCAGAAATATTGTATATATATTTTTTTTAGATATGATGATGTTTTGAAAACATAGAGACATATGTATGCAAGCTTTAAACAATATGGAGATACTTATAGTTGAGTCATGTAATAGTCTGCTGTTTTATATTTGGCTAGGCCCAACACTCATGCAGTTATAAAAACACCCAAGTACTACCCATGCAGTCTTCCAATGATCCAGTCACTACATATACACTGCTGTAATCACTCAGGCATTAGTTCGCACTCATGCAAAGATCAAGGCACTACCTATACATTTATGCAATCACCAAGGTATTACCCATGCACTCTTTGAATCATGTAGCCACTACTCATGCACTTATATAATCAGTCAGGCACTATTGTTGCACTCCTTCAATCACGTAGACACTACCCTTGTACTTATGTAATCACTCAGCCAGTAGTCATGCTGTTATGAAATCACCCAGGCACTACCTTTTCACTCCTTTATTCACTCAGGCACTACCTCATTACTCCTGCAATCACTGAAGCACTACTCATGCACTTATAAAATCACTCACTCACTTGCTATGTACTCCAGTAATATTACCCCTGTAGTCATGGAATCACCCAGGCACTACTTATGTAGTACCTTTGCAGTCATGGAATCATGCAGTGTTTACCTATGCAGTCATGTAATAACCCACACACTACCCTTGCAGTCATAGAATCACCCAGGTCCTACTGTTGCACTCATCTATTCACCTAGGCACTACTCCATGACTCATCTATGCCTTCAGGTGCTATTAATACACTTATCCATGCACTCAACCTGTATGTGTACACTGATGAATTAGCCAGTCACTATCCATCTTCTCCTGCAATTACCTAGCGACTACCTTTGGAGTCATACAATCATGGAAGCACTACGTATGGAGTTATGCAATCACTCAGGTAGATCTATTACATGTCTCAGTTTCTAGGTTTCACTATATTTCAGAAATATTGTATACATATTTCTTTTAGATATGATGATGATTTGAAAAGGTAGAGACGTATGTATGCATGCTTTTAAGAATATGGTGAGACTTATGGTTGAGTCATGTAATAGTGTGCTGCTTTATATTTGGCTAGGCAAATGGCTCACAGCTGGTAGACTCCACAATGGTAGACTCCACAATGGTATCCTTACCCAGTCCAAGGGCAAAATCACTGCTGAATTTCCCCCCTTTATCCCAGGAAGAGACAGAAACCTTAATGTGTAAGGTAAAATCTGGCTCGCCACTTGACGTCTTACCTGCAAGAATCTCAGCCTCTCTTGCTAAACAGTTGTCAGATCCAATCTGCTCTCTATTGAATTTATCGCTGAAGGAAGGCCACCTACCACTGACATGGAAGGTGGCACAGATCATCCCAATCCGAAAAAACACCAGAGCTTCCATGGAAGATCTCTCAAATCTTCGCCCCATCTCCCTCCTACCTTTCCTGAGCAAAGTACTGGAAAAGTATGTTAATAAACATCTGTCGGACCATATCGAATCGGCTGGATACCTTGATCCATCTCAATCGGGCTTCCGACCAAAACATAGCACGGAAACAGCCCTGGTGGTCGTCACTGATAGCATCAGGTTATCACTAGATAATGGTCAACCTACCCTCCTGGTGCTATTAGATCTTTCCGCCGCATTCGATACGGTCGACCACCAGTCTTTGCTCAGGAGACTGAAGGAAGCCGGGATTGGTGGAGTGGCACTGCAGTGGATGACCAGTTTCCTCTCTAACTGCACCCAGACCATCAATCGGGGGCCATACCGCTCCAACACGAAAGAACTGGCCAAGGGAGTGCCTCAGGGCTCTTGTCTAAGCCCAACAATGTTTAACATCTACATCGCCCCCTTGGCTCACTTCTGAGGAACTACGGGTTCACCCCAATATCCTATGCAGATGACACCCAACTCACCTTTTCCTTCAATAAGGCCTCTCAGACAGCCCAAGCCACCTTCTCCTCCGGCATGCTGGCTATCTCCCAGTGGATGAGAAACAACTTCTTACCGTTGAATGCCGGAAAGACCGAAATCATGCTTTTCAGAGAGGCCCCACTGCTGTGGACACCTGATTGGTGGCCTACAGAGCTGGGAACGGCTCCAACACCTAAAACTACGGTGAAGAACTTAGGGGTGCGCCTCGATCAGACCTTATCCTTGAAAGAGCATGTAACACACACTGTTGGTTCATGCTTTCACGTGCTGGGCCTATTGAGAAGAGTTTTTCCTTATCTTCCCGATTCCTTGCGAAAGTCCCTCATTCAAACCCTGGTGTTAAGCAAATTAGACTACTGCAACGCCCTATTGATAGCGGCTAATGAGTCCTCTCTGAACCGCTTTCAGGTAGTACAAAACACCGCAGCTCGTTTAACCTTGAACGCCCCACATAGAATAGCTTCACTCCCCCTCCTCCAACAGCTCCACTGGCTACCTGTGCGCAAACGAGTGAAATTTAAGATATGCTGTCTGACACATAAGGCTATATGGGGAAATGGACCATCCTATTTGGCAGAGAGGCTCCATCAATATACTCCCCATAGGGACCTCCGCTCAAGCTCGAAATCTCTGCTTAAAATTCCCAGGATCAAGAAAGCAAGGATGGGAGGAAAAGCCTTCTCATATCTGGCGCCCTCCTTGTGGAACCAACTTCCCACAGCTTTAAGGCAGTGCCCAGACCATCTGAAATTTAGGAAGGCTCTGAAAACTGCCCTTTTTTAGACCGGTCTCATTGTGACAGCTTCCTTTTGTAAGTCTGCGAGCGCTGAGATACCCCTCAGGGGGTGATTCAAGCGCTATATAAATACACAAATCAAATCAGGCCCAACACTCATGCTGTTATAAAAACACCCAAGTACTAGCCATGCAGTCTTCCAATGATCCAGGCACTACATATGCACTGCTGCAATTACCCAGGATATTACCCCTGCACTCATGAAATCACCCAGGCACTACCTATGCACTCATGCAATCACCCAGGTATTACCCATGCACTCTTTCAATCACCCAGCCACTATCTATGAACTTATATAATCTCTCAGGTACTACCCTTGCACTCCTTCAATCATGCAGGTATTACCCTTGTACTTATGTAATCACTCAGCCAGTATCATGCACTTATAAAATCCCAAGGCACTACCTTTGCACTCCTTCAATAACTCAGGCATTCCCTCAGTACTCCTGCAATCACCCAAGCAGTACTCATGCAGTTATAAAATCACCCATTGATTTGCTATGTACTGCAGTAATCCTCCAGATATTACCCCTTTAGTCATGCAATCACCCAGGTACTAGTTATGTGCTACCCTTGCAGTTGTAGAATCATCCAGGTCCTACTGTTGCACTTATCTATTCACCTAGGCACTACTCAATGTATTTCTTTATTTATAGATGACAATATTTGTATATAATTATTTTAATAATATTAAATATTTTTAGAAAGATAATAAACCTTTTTTTTTTTAATTCTCCAAATTATTAAGAAATATTCAGTATGACTAGAAAAGTTCAAAAGAAAAGACAACAAAGAAAACAGAACTATTTAAAGGATAGAGAAAAGCAGAAAGTAGATGAAGTACAACATGTGATGTTAAAGAAAAAGTCTTCTGGTAAGAGAACAAAAGAATTTGTTAAAATTCTTTTAAAAAATGTAATCGATTTTGAAAATGGGAAAAAGAGAAAGAAAAGTACTACAAGCAATCAGAAGGAAAAGAAAAAAGGAGAAATTAATGCAAAACCAGGTTATAGGAAAACAATCCATGTTGAAAAAAGGATGAAATAATATAAAGACATTAGGAAGAGAATGTATAAAAGTAGAGTACTACAAAATTTATTGAAAGATTGCAAAAAATATAAAAAAAGATTAACATTTTACAAGAAGAAAGAACAGATTGAAAGTGTAGTCGAAAAGGCTTTTGAATTGAAAAGAAAATTGTTTATATTAGTATTGAAGAGAATGAAAACATTGAATAAAACAATGCACTTTATGAAGGAGAAAAGTAAAAGAAAAAGACTGGTTAATAGAACTAACTTTTCTAAAAAAGATTTCGGGTGAATGGAAGCACACTTCTAGTACTGAACCTCTTTTTAATGAAGAAAGCTATTTTCAACAAAGTACATTAGTTCATGCACTTGATACCAGGGGTCGTTGTTATAAGGTTAAAAACGGTTGTCCAATTGAAAAAGAAAAGATGGTTCCTAGAAATGTGGAAGAAGTAATAGCTGAAGAAGTTCAAGGGAGACGTACACAAGCTCCAGTGTATAAGTGGGATTGTAGTAGTATTTGTAGTATACGACAGGAATCTATTGATATATTACGAAATTTCTTACGAGAATATGGTAAAAAGAAGTGTTAAACAAAAGATTAAGATGTTCCAAGGACTAGATCCTTGTAAAGTGAGAAAATATAGTAACTTGAAGGGTCATTCTCTGGCTTGTCTTTCTAGAAAAGTGTGTTGAAGTACTTTTCATCATTTAAGAATGTTAGCAGTACATCACTCAGAAATGCGGAAATTAGTAAGAAGATTGTACTATGTAAAAAGTCCTGCATTATCTTTAAGTGAAATAAACACTGCTCTTTTGCATGGTTCAGTATTGGATGTAAAAAAAGTTTCTGATGATATACAGTTTCCTTTCTTTGGTCCTGAAAGGGAGTGTAGAGAAAGTGAGAGTTTGATAAGTGTAGGTGTTGAAGAAGAGGTAGAAGATAGTACTACTGAGACGTTTGCAGAAGAAATTACAAAGTTTAAGGTACTTTCTTGTGAAAAACCAAACTATGTTTGTATTTGTTGTCGACGAACTCAATATAGAAGTCAAACTAGAAATGTTGATGTGTATTTAAAAAGTAAAAAGGAAAACAATGATAAGTGGGAGCAATTTGGTGCTTATTTATTGGTGGAAGGTCATTTTGAGTTGGGTAGTGATCAACGTATTTGTAAATATTGTTACAGCAAATTAGAAGAGAACAAAATGCCAGCTAGAGCTGTACATAATAACCTAGAGTTGGTAGCTATTCCTCCGGAACTGGTAGATTTAAATACGTATGAGTCCATTCTTATTCAATCTGTGCACCCGTTTCAGGCTATAGTTCGTTTGGAGCCAAAAACAGGTAAGCTGCCTCCAACAGATTCACAAAGAGGCATAAAAGGAAGAGCTGTGTATTTACCTTTAGATTTTAAGAAAAATATTGAAACTGTTGGTGTAGAGAGAGAAGAAAGTGAACCTGTAGTTATTCTAATTAATGGTGTACCAACAAAGAGTCGGAAAATATGGCAAGAGTTAGTAGATGTCACCAAACTTCAAAAGGCTACATTAATTCTTGTACAAAACAATATTTATTACAAAAATTTATATGTGGAAGAACAAGAAATATCTTTAGATGATGAAAGAGAAATTTCAACTGGCCAAATAGAAAAAGTGGACAACTCCAGGAGTGAAGAAATTTATGAACATTATAGTATACATCCTCTACATTCAAAAGAAGTGATAGGAAACACTATTGAATTATTCCAAATGAAGAAAGCGAAGGGAACTCCCATGAGTGTATGGGAAAAAAGTTTAGAAGCTCGTTGTTTTCCACAGCTCTTCCCCACTGGAAAAGGTGGACGATATGATGAATGACCAGTACAGATTCCAGCTTCAGAATATCGTACAACAAGATTGTACTCAGAAGATCCAAGATTTTGACAGTGTATTCCATATTTATTTCATCTTCTGTTTGAAAGTGACTTGTCTGGACTTTCATATGTAGTGAACCACATATTAAAAACGGGAGTTCATCTTACACATGTTTCTGCAAAGGAATTTTTGGACAAAGTTCAACAAAGAGACAATCATTTAGAATCTCAGTTAATTAATTTGATGGTGTGTCAACATGGTACTAATGAGTATTGGTATCGTCGTTACCGAGAACTTAAATGTATGTTAAGAAACTTAGGAACCCCTACGTGGCTTGTTACGCTTAGCTGTGCTGAATACGCATGGGACGATTTACTTGAATTTCTACGACAAGCAAATTCAAATATTAAAAACATTAAATTGAAGACAGCTGGAGAACTGTGTTCCTTGGATCCTTAAATGTGTGCAGATATTTTAATCATAGGTTTCAAGCTATGATGTCTTTTATCTGCAATAAAAATAATCCACCTCTTGGAGAAGTTATTGATTTCTTTTGGAAAAAGGAGTACCAAGCCAGAGGTGCACTTCATATACACATGCTGTTATAGATCGAGAATGCACCAAAATTTGGAAGTGATACTGATGAAAGCGTTTTGTCTTTCATTGAAGATTATGTTACCTGTGCCATTCCAAAAGAAGGAGGAGAAAACAACTTGAGACAACAAGTTTTACGGTTTCAAAGTCATCGATGTGGAAAATATTGTCGGCGGAAATACAAATAAAAGAGAAAATTTTATACAAAATGTCGTTTTGGATTCCCACGTCCAGTAATTTCAAAAGGAAGAGTCAACAGTTTCATGTCAGCAGTAAGGCATACTATTACTCGAAAGTTTCCGAAGAATACATACAACATAAAAAGAACTGAAGATTCAAAGTATATTAATAACTACAATCCAGTGATTTTGACAATGTGGAATGCATACATGGATATCCAGTATGTTGCAGATAATTCGATTGCTGTTGCTCGCTACGTTGCGTCATATATAACCAAATCTGAAAAGACGGAGTTGAAAGAAATGTGGGAAGAAATTTCACAAGAGAAGACTCTTAGTAACAAATTGTACAGCTTTAGTTTGAAGATGCTTTCCCATTGAGAGATTGGATCCTACGAATGTTCGGATCGGTTGACCTCTGCAAGTTTATATTCAAAATCAAGAAGAATCATTTGGGTAAGTCTAGGTCTTGCTGCAACACTAAATCGAGTATTGAAATCTGTACAAGAAATTGAATACTTAACATTGAATGAACCAGAAAGTACAGATATTGTTAAAACTAATATGTTGGATACGTACTATCCTAAAAGAAGTCCACATCTGGAAAACATGTCTCTTTGAAATACTGCAACATTACAGTTTTAAGAGAAATGTTACAGAAAATATAAATGAAGAAAAATATGCAGTAATTGGATGTGAAGGATGTTTGGTAAAACATGCCAAAGGAAATCTTATTAACCACAGGAAACTCAGTTGCGAACCTCCAGATAAAAGGGATTTTTTTCTATTTAGCACTTCTGCAACTTTTCAAGCCTTGGCGTAGTGAAATGGAATTACTTTGAGATTTTGACTTCTATGAAGATTATTTTAATGCATGTAAAGATAGCATTCAAAGCACAATGTTTCCAAATTATCTACAAATGTTAAATGAAGAGATTGAACAAGAAACTACTATTGCAGCTGAAATAGCTAGAGACAGTTCTCATGATAGTCAAAGTTCTACTCCACTAACTCAAGATCCATTAGGACAACCAATTCTTGAAAATGAAGCAGCAATAGCCATGAATGAAGTAGAAACGGCAATGCAACAAGCACAACAGGATATTATTGAGTTGAGAAACTTGGAAGAACAACTAAATATTGAACAAAAAGAAATATATCAGCAAGTGACACAACAGATACAGCATGGTTTACTGCATGAAAAAAAAGAATGCAAATGCACATCATTTAAATCTATTCGAATGTATATCAGTGGTCAAGCTGGAACAGGAAAAAGTTTCTTAATTAAAGTTTTGACCAGTTATCTACACAAAACCACTGAATCACATTTATCTTGTGTTGTAACTGCTCCAACTTGGTTAGCAGCACACAACATTAAAGGGATTACATTACATCGATTACTCATGCTACCAGTTGAACATGAAAATAAGTTGGAATATCACAAGCTATCTGGAGAAGCTTGTTATGAAGTCTCAAGAGTACTAAAGAAAATGAAACTTCTGATCATTGATTAGGTGAGCATGGTCTCAAACTTAATGCTTCCCTTTGTACATTTAAGAATGCAACAGATTTTAAAAACAGATTATGATGTTTTATTTGGAGGAAAACATGTCATTGCATTCGGCGATCTACTACAACTTACTCCTGTGAAAGAGCAAATAGTTTGTAAAACACTTGTCCATGAAGATACTAGGAAATCTTCGGCTACTAACGAACTTGTTTTCAAATGAAAACATTGCACCTGAAATAATGTACAAACAAATTGGAGAAAAGAAGGCTATAGTTTGCCTAATGCCAACACTGCAAGAGTGTTCTACATTCAATAAAGAACTTTTGAAACTGGAAAAACAACCAATAGCGAAAATGGAAGCCATTGATAAAATGGAGCACGAAGGAGTTACTATTCTTCTCTCAGAGAAATTACAGTCAAAATTGAATTCTTTGGAAAAGTCGGTGTCTAAGACTGCAGGTTTAGAAAAGACTTTATATGTATGTCTGAACTGTCGGGTAATTTTACGGCGTAATTTGGATGTAGAAAAAGGTTAAGTAAATGGAGCAATGGGAAAAGTTATTGATTTTGCTAATTATCAGAACAGAGATGGAATTGAATTTTTAAAGATTAAATTTGATCAGATGGAAGAGGTAAAAGAGATTGGATGTTGTGCTGTTCGTTTTTTGCTTGTAAAAGACTTATATGTTTGTAGAAAACAGTTTCCTCTTTCTTTAGCATATGCTGTGACTATTCATAAATCTCAAGGTTTAAGTGTAGACAGTGCTTTGGTAAATATTGGAAGTACAGTGTTTAAAGAGGGCATGGCATATGTTGCATTGTCTCGAGTAAGAACATTATCTGGCTTGTATTTGATTGATTTTGATGAGAATAAGATTAGTACTGATGCAAATTGTGTAAGAGAGTATAATCGGTTAAGAAGACTTTATGCTCCTAACTTAGGACAATATCCTGTACATGAAAAACGTGTAGTATGTCCAAAACGAAAATATGACAAACATTCTAGTGAGGTTGAAAAAAAGAAAACAATTCAAGAGAATGATGAAGCTGCAAAGAAAATGAAAATGGACACTGTTGATGATATTGTAGGATACCAGTTAGAAAATAATTCAGGTATCAACTGCTATGCTAATGTAACTGTGAATGTTGTGCTTTATCTAGAAGACCTTCATCATCAAATTATGGAAAATAGAGAAAAAGCATTCTGTTCTTTATTACATTATATTTTTCAAAAGTTGGTAACTGATAGAACTAAAATCCATACTGCTTCTGGCATACGGCATCTTTTGGATATATGTACTGGTTCTTTGCAATTTACACTTAATATACAACAAGATGCACAAGAATTTCTTATGTTTATGCTTGCAGTATTGGAAGATGAAGGAATAGAAATTGAAAATTTGTTTGGACTAAGTTACAGATGGGATCATAAATGTGAAGAGTGTTCATTTTCTTCTACCACTGAAATAGATACTGAACGATTCATATATTTGACGATACCAGATTGCAAAACAGTGTCTATTAACAAATTAGTAAAAACAGCTAATCAAGATATGAAATGTTCTCATTGCAAATCAGAAATGTTGTCAACATTATTTATAGACAGATTTGGACAATATGTAATTTTAATGCTACAACGTTGTAGAGCAGATGGAAGAAAATTGGAAACCAAAATTAAAAATTTTGTGGCAAGTCAAGATTCAATTTCAGGAAGAACTTTTAAAGCAGTGGCTATTATTTTTCATGATGGACCTACTACAACATCTGGACACTATACTGTGTATTTAAAGTGCAATAAAGGATGGACTCATTGTAATGATGCCCATTTGGAATTCAAATGTCGGTTGCCTTACGAATTATCAAATTCATATCTGATATTTTTTATGCCAAAGTTTTGAAAACATCATTCGGCCTATTGGGAAGATGTGAACACGAATTAACGAGTTTATTTTGAATATTTTCAATGCAAATGGTTCTGGAAACATTATTCAGCCTATTGGGAAGATGTGAACAATTACTGTTTGGATTATAGTTTGTGCTAATTCTTATTGCATTTGCAAAATTGTGTTTGAAAGAAGTAGTTTATATATTTGATCTTTATATTATACGCGATGTAAATGAGAGTGTATATTTTACAAAATGTACTTCAGAGAAGTAAAAGATTTAATGTAGTTGAAAAATGTAATTTACAAACTGTAGATAGGTAAACAGATAGTTGCACTTGTAAATATTATCAACGCAGATTTGTTTTTTTTTTACAATCTCATTGATTGAATTTTTTTTACCGCTGTTGTATGATGATCTACATTGAAATCACTGTGTATGGTGAAATTCAGTAGAATCTAAGAACAGCAAAAAGGGAAACTGAATATGTTATGTAATTCAAAAATTATGTTGTGTTCTTAAAACTATAATATTATATGCAATAACACTTTTACTTCTTTTTTTTACAGAAGGTAATACTAAAGTTTGAAAAGATTTTAAATTCAGTTTACAACAAAACTACTGTAAAATAGTTCCACTGAGTTTTGTACCTTCTTAAATAAAAAAGGTAAGATGAAATAATGTAATAAGCATGATAATATGAACTAATGTTTACAGTGACTTTTACTGCACTTATCCATTTTTCAAACACTACACATGCAGTCATCTATACAGTTAGGCACTGTTCCCACACTCCTCCAATCACCCTTGCACTATCTATACACTTTTGAAATCACGTAGCCAGTACCCATACACTTATAATATCACCCAGATACTACCTATGTACTCCTTCAATCACCCAGGCACTATTTGTACACTCATGCAATCAGCTAGACATTACCCATACACTCTTCCTATCACCCAGGTATTACCTATATACTTCTCAAATCCTCTAGACATTACCCCCAGGTCCCTCCAGTTCTCGTCCCCTTCATAACATATGAGATAACCCTATCTCGCTGACAGAAAAAGAACGAAGGAATGCTGGACCTACCCCTCCCCCCTCCCTCTGGGAGTACATAAGCGTACTGGTCCCAGCATTCCTCCTGTTCTTTTTTCTGTCTCTACCTGTTAGTGTGAGAATGTTGCAGGAGCGAGGATGCTCCTGCCTGTGCTGGTACTTGCGTGGGAGCTGCCGGGCAGTGTCCGCGTGTCTTCCTGGATTCCTCGCCCTCCCTGCCGGGCTTGGGCGGTGAGGTTTGGTCCCCGTTGCCTCCAAGAGTTGCAGGGGTCTTCTGGCCGCCCCTCCTGGCTTGCCGGACTTTGCCGGGGGGCGCGGCATGTCCGGACGTCGGAAGGCGGGTTGCTGTGGTTTCTGCCTTCCGGGTCACGTAGCCTGACTTCCGGGAGTTTGCCGTGAGCGGAAGTCAGGCGCTCCGAGACCGGGCTCCTCTGCTATGGGATTTAGGAGCCGGCACGGGTGAGTACCGCATAGCGGTCTGGTGTGTGTTGGTGCATACGGCCTGTTTCTTGGATTGTACTGCGATTTTTGGTCTCCTGGGGCGGGCTTCGTTCTGCTGTTATGCCACTTGGTGTTTCTTTTCATCTAAACGTCGCAGGGAGTGCGGTGATGCCAGGATTAAGCGTCTCATCAAGGAGACTCTCAGCGAAATGGGGGGTGATGGGGCTCGTCCTAGGGGCCCTGGGCCGGTGTCTTCTGGGTCCTCTGACAGCGAGGCTGAGTGGCTGGGGGACAATGAGCACAAGGGAAAGTACATTGATAAGGACATGTTGGCTGGGTTGCTCAAACATGTCAAGTCGAACATGGGGTTTCCGGATGAGGAGGCTCCGAGTACCTCTTGTGGTCCCTTGTTGCGCCAGTTTCAGAGCACTGCTACTGTTGATGTTCCTATTCATCCTTTCATTAAGGATGTCCTGAAGCGGGAGTGGGTGGATCCCGATCGTATCCTGCTTCCTCGTTTTATGGCTAAACTATATCCTCTGCAGGATATGGCTACGGAGTTGCCGGACACCATTCCTATTGATTCCTTTGTGGCCAGTCTGGTGGATCGCACTTCCTTGGCGGAGGATGCGGTGCTGAAGGATCCAGTTGATAAGAAGGTTGATGCTTCCCTCAGGAAGGTGTATTCTGGTTCTCATCTGGCATTGAGGGCTGGCATTTATGGGACTTATGTGTCGCAGTCTCTGCTTTCGGATATCAAGTCCCTGTATCAGTCGATGGATGATGCTACTGACTGTTCAAGTCTTCTGGAACATATCGAGTGGCAGGTGGAGTTCCTCTCGGATGTGTCCTTCGATGTGGTGCGGGCTTCTGCCCTTTCCAGTGTGGCGTGTGTGGCGGCTCGTCGCAATCTGGTTTTGAAGGACTGGAAGACGGACTCCGCTCAGAAGGCTTGCGCTTTGCATCTGCCCTTCAGGGGGACAATGATGTTTGGGGAAGAGTTGGAGGATAAATTGCATAAATTGTTTAAGGAGAAAAAGTACTCTTCTTCTTTTAAGCAGGCCTCTGCTGCTTCTGTTTCCTCTAAACCTAAATCTTTTTTCCGTCCTTCCTCTCATAGGCAGTTTTCCAGGGGCCGGGGGAGGTTCTCTTCCGGTCGGGTTGGGATAAGAAAGCTAAGTCCCCCCTCCCAAACCGCGTTCCTGACTATATGGCTGGGGTTCCCGGATTGCTGGTCGGCGGTCGACTACGGTTCTTCCTGCCGGCCTGGGTGCGGTCCTGTTCACACGCCTGGGTGTTGGACATCATTCGTCTGGGCCATGTCATTGAGTTCTCGAATCCTCCTCCAGACTCAGGGATTCGTCCGACTCCTTGGCCGTCCTGTCTGTCCAGGAGGTCCAATCTGTCTCTGGGGGTCAAAGCTCTTCTCCAGAAGGGTGCGATTCAGGAGGTTCCTCCTCTGGAAGTGGGGAAGGGGTTTTACGCTCTGATCTTCCTGGTTCCCAAGGTGACAGGGGTTCCGCCTGGTCCTGGATTTGAAAGCGCTGAACAAGTGGGTGGTTTGTCTGCCCTTTCGTATGGAGACCCTGCAGCGGGTGATCCCGTTGGTGCTTCCGGGCCATTTCATGTGCACCCTCGATCTTCAGGACGCTTACTACCATGTTCCGATTCATCCTTGGTCTCGTCGCTACTTGAGGTTTTGTGTTCAGGGGCGTCACTTTCAGTTTCGGGTCCTTCCTTTCGGCCTGAGATCTGCTCCGCGGGTGTTTACCAAGGTTGTGGCTCCGTTGGTGGCTTTGCTTCATCTTTGGGGGATCCTGGCCTACCCTTACCTCGACGACTGGTTGATTCATGCTCCCTCTCGGTCCCTGTTGTTGGAGGCTCAGGGGGTGGTGTGTTCTGTGTTGAGGGATCATGGGTTTCTTCTGAATCTTCCCAAGTGTCAGCTGTCCCCCTCCCAGGACTTGACTTTCATTGGCGCTCGGTTTTGGACCGATCTCAACAGGGTGTTCCTGCCCGTGCCTCAGGTCTTGATGTTGGAGTCTCTGGCTCGGAGGTTCAGGGAAGGGGGTTCCTTTCCGGTTCGCCTCTGGTTGCGTCTTCTGGGTCTCATGGCGGCGACGATGTTCACTGTGGCCTGGGTGCATTTTCACCTCCGTCCTCTCTGGTTGTACCTTCTGGCTCATTGGGATCCTGTGTCTCACAATCTGGACTTTCTTCTTCCTGTGTCCCCTTTGGTCCTCCCTGCCCTTCTCTGGTGGACGGTGTCGGCCAATCTGTCACAGGGTCTGCCTCTGCAGCCTTCTCCTCCGGTCGTCCTGACTACGGATGCCAGTTCTTTCGGGTGGGGGCGACCTTGTGTTCTCTGTCCCTTCAGGGTCGTTGGTCCCTTCAGGAGAGTTGTCGCTCTTCCAATTGGCGGGAGTTGACTGCGGTGTTCTGTGATGGGGTTTCGGGTTCGGTTGCTTGGTCGCCATGTGGTGGTGAGATCCGACAACTCGGTGACGGTTGCTTACCTGAATCATCAGGGGGGAGTTCGCTCCTCCTCTCTGAATGCGGTGGTGATCCCCCTGTTCTGTTGGGCGGAGGGGCACCTGTTGTCTCTGTCGGCGGTTCATATTCGGGGGGTGGACAACGGAGTGGCGGATGCCCTCAGTCGTTGTTTCCCCGCCTCTCTGGAGTTGTCTCTGATGCCGGTGGCTTTTCGGCTTGTGTGCAGGAGGTTTGGTCTTCCTTTTCTCGACCTCTGTGCTTCCTGGCTCAATGCCCAGCTGCCCCGCTTCTGCTCCCGGGGTCATCAGGAGGGTTGCTGGGGGGTGGATGCCCTGACCATTCCCTGGCCGTCCAGGCTCCTCTATGCTTTCCCTCCTCTGGCGCTGATTCCCCGGTTTTTGGCCCGCCTGAGTCGGGAGGATCGGGTGGTGGTGGTTGTGGTTCCATTTTGGCCTCGGAGGTCCTGGTTTCCGACTCTGCGGTTGTTGGCTGTGCAGGGTCCCTGGTTTCTTCCTCTGTCTCCGTCCCCCCTGCGGTCTGCTCCGTCGCTGTCTCTTCTGCGGTTGCGTCTGTCGGTGTGGAAGTTGAGAGGCAGAGGTGGCGTCGGAGGGGTTTCCCTGACCATTTAGCGGTGGCTCTTCAACGGTCTTGTCGGCCTTCTACCCTTAAGTCTTATGACCGTAATTGGGGTAATTTTCAGCGCTGGTGTCTGGCTCTGGACTTGTCCCCTTTGGTGTGCTCTTTGCAGGTGGTGCTGCAATTTCTTTGGGAAGGTTTTGAGAAAGGCTTGGCTGTTTCCACTTTGCGGGCTCAGTGGGCTGCTATTCGGGCCTTCCGTTCCCCTTGGGGGAATTTGTCTGATGTTGAGGATCTGGTTTCACGTCTTCTTCGCAGTTTTTCTCTGTCTCGTCCGGTGGTGCGTCCTTCATTTCCTTTGTGGGATCTGCCTTTGGTTCTGCAGGCTTTGGTGGCTCCTCCGTTTGAGCCCCTGTCGGATGTGGACGTTAAGTTTGTTACTCTTAAAGTGGTCTTTCTTGTGGCAATTACTTCAGCTCGTCGGCTGGGGGAATTGGGGGCCTTGATGGCCCCGGAACCTTTTTTGTCCTTTTCTGCGGATGGTGTGGTTCTCCGTTTAGATTCCGCGTTTGTTCCGAAGGTTTCTTCCCAGTTTCATCGTTCCCAGGAGTTGGTGTTGCCTGCCTGGGGGTCTGATCGGGACTCCCCGGGGGGTCCTCCCTGGTCTTTGTTGGATGTGTGCAGGGCTTTGTGTGTCTACTTGGAACGCACTGCGGAGTTTCGGAAGTCAGACTCCCTTTTTGTTTCTTTTGGGGTTGCTTCTCGTGGGGGGAAAGCTTCTTCTGCTTCCATTGGTCGTTGGCTGAAGCAGGTTATTGCTTTGGCTTACTCTCTTTCTGGGTCTCCTCCTCCTGCAGGGGTTCAGGGGAGGTCTACCCGTGGGGTGGCTACTTCCTGGGCTGAGGTTCGGGGAGTTCCCCTTTCTGAGATCTGTCGGGCGGCCACTTGGGCGTCCTCTAATACCTTTATTCGGCATTATCGCCTTCAGAATTTGTTGTGGGATGATATTAATTTTGGTTTGGGAGTGCTGCATGCTGTGTGCTCCTGAATTTCTTGTTCTGCTGTTCAATAAATCGCTGTTTTTTTTGCATATCTGGTGGTTTATTGTGGATGAATGCCGGTTTCTGCTTGGGTATTCTCATATGTTATCAAGGGGACGAGGACTGGAGGGACCTGGGGGTAATGTCCTATTACTTACCGGTAATCTTCATTACTCCTGGTCCCGTTGTCCTCGTCCCCTTCATGGCTTCCCTCCCTCCCTCCCTGCCTTGCCGGCCTTCATCTGGGCTTGGTATTGTCAGGAGGAATGCTGGGACCAGTACGCTTATGTACTCCCAGATGGAGGGGGGAGGGGTAGGTCCAGCATTCCTTCGTTCTTTTTTCTGTCAGCGAGATAGGGTTATCTCATATGTTATGAAGGGGACGAGGACAACGGGACCAGGAGTAATGAAGATTACCGGTAAGTAATAGGACATTACCCCTGCACTTATACAATTACCCAGGCATTACCTATGCATTCCTCTAATGCTCAGACATTACACTTGCACTCATGCAATCACTCAGACATTACCCCTGCAGTCATGCAAACACACAGACATTACTCAGGAAGAGGTGTGGTGCAGCGGCCAGGGTGCCTGACTCCGGACCACGGGGTTCATGGTTCGATCCCCGGTGCCAGCGGCAGGTTAACCCAGCACCATGTGACTCTGGGCAATAGCTCGCTTAATCTTCCCGAGGGCCCCCAGCGCCGGGACACCTCTCCGGAGGTAGCTGTGAGCTTTATAAATGCTGGTATTTCATTTCATGCACTCTTCCAATCACCCATGCACTTATGCAATCACCCAGGCATTACCTATGCACTCCTTTAACCAGTTAGACAGTACCAATGCACTCCTCCAATCACCCAGACATTACCTGTGCACTCATGCAATCACTTAGGCACTACCCATGCACTTCTTCAATCACTCAGGCAGTACCCATGCACTCCTCCAACCACTCATACATTACTCCTGCATTCATGGAATCACCCATGCACTCCTTCAATCACTCAGGCAGTACCCATGCACTCCTCCAACCACTCATACATTACTCATGCCTTCATGGAATCACCCATGCACTCCTTCAATCACTCAGGCAGTACCTATGCACTCCTCCAATCACCCAGAAATTACCCCTGCACTCATGCAATCACCCAGCCATTACCCATGTACTCTTTCAATCACTCAGGCAGTACCCATGCACTCCTCCAATCACCCAGACATTACACCTGCACTCATGCAATCACCCAGGCATTACCCATGCACTCCTTCAATCACTCAAGCACTATCCATTCACTCCTCCAATCACCCAGGAACTGCCCATGCACTTATGCAATCACCCAGGCACTGCCCATGCACTCATTAAATCACCCAGGCAGTACTCATGCAGTCTCCCAATCACCCAGACATTACCCCTGCACTCATGCAATCAAGCAGGCACTAGCAATACACTTCTTCAATCACTCAGGCAGTACCCATGCACTCCTCCAATCACCCAGGCACTGCCCATGCAGTCTTGCAATCACCCAGGCATTACTCATGCACTTCTTCAATCACTCAGGCATTACCGATGCACTCCTTCAATCACTGAGGCAGTACCCATGCACTCCTCCAATCACCCAGACATTAGCTCTGTACTTATGCAATTACCCAGGCACTACCCATGCACTTTTTCAATCACCAAGGCACTACCCATGCACTTATGCAATCACCCAGGCATTACCTATGCACTCTTTCTATCACTCAGGCAGTACCCATGCACTCCTCCAATCAGCCAGACATTACTCCTGCACTCATGGAATCACCCAGGCAGTACCCATGCACTCCTTTGATCACTCAGGCAGTTCCCATGCACTCCTTCAATCACCCAGGCACTACCCATGCACCTATGCAATCACCCAGGCATTACCTATGCACTCTTTCAATCACTCAGGCAGTACCCATGCACTCCTTCAATCACCCAGGCACTACCCTTGCACTCCTCCAGTCATCCAGACACTATCCATATACTCCTCCAATCACCCAGCCACTAGCCATGCACTTATAAAATCACCCAGGCACTACCTATACACTCGTCTGATCACACAGGCACTACCCATGCACTCCTACATTCACCCAGACATTACCTCTGCATTCATGCAATCGCCCAGGCATTACCCATGCACTCCTTCAATCACTCAGGCAGGGCCCATGCACTCCTCCAATCACCCAGACATTACCCCTGCACTTATGCAATCACCCAGGCATTACCCATGCACTCATACATGCACTCAGGCACTTCTGCGGCACTCATGCAATCACCCAAGCACTACTCATGCACTCCTCCAATCACCCAGGAACTACCCATGCACTCCTCCAATCACCCAGGAACTACCCATGCACTCCTACATGCACCCAAGCACTATCCATGCACTCTTCCATGCCCCCAGGCATTACCCATGCACTCCTCCAATCACCCAGACATCACCCCTGCAGTCATGCAATCAGCCAGTCACAAGCTATGCACTCTTCCAATTACCCAGGCACTATGCCTGCAGTCATCCAATCACTCAGGCAATCTTTTTGCACTCATCCATTCCCTCAAGCAAAACCCATGCACTCTTCTATGCACTCAGACTCAACCATGCACTCATTTAATCACTCAGCCACTACTCTTGCACTCATCCATTCCCTCAAACACTACTCATGTAGTTATCCATGCACTCAGGCACTACCAATGCACTCTTCCAATCACCCAGGCACTACCCAAGCACTCATGCAATAGGCCAGGCACTACCCATGCACTCATGCAATCACTCAGGCAGTACTGCTGCACTCATTCATTCCCTCAAACACTATCCATGCACTCATCCAATGACTCAGGCAATACTGCTGCACTCATTCATTCACTCAGACAGTACTTATTCACTCATACAATGACTCAGACATTACACTTGCAGTCATTCATTGAACACATACAAGTTTCTCTACTTTTAACCAATTAGGCGGTTCTAAAAAGAATCATTTTATTTCTTCTTTTTTTGTTTATTAATTTTTGGGTGTTTTTTTTAAACAAAAGATTGAAAAAAACAAGGAAATGAACTAAAAAAACTTTTCAAAACATTTTGCAATTAGAAACTCATTGCAAAAACAAAACAAAAAAATTAACAAGGATGATTCTTTGCAGCAAAAACAATAGCTGCAACAGATTGCTCGCCTGCACAAAGAAGTTTCTTGCACTTTATGCAGTGCTGTTCCAGTCCTGCAAACTCTGGAACAATTTGTGTGGATGTAGTAGATCCTGCAGAAGTACTAGGTCCTGCGACCTGATCATCTTGCTGAGACTGTTGCATTTGGCGTCGATGTTGTTCACGCGCAAGACGGTTTGGGTGCATGGTCTGAAGGTGTTTGAGCATTGACGAAGTGCCGCAGGAATACTTCTTTTCAGATCCACAAGATAAGATGTTCTTGCAAACAGTGCAGGTGACTTTGCGAGCATTCACCTTCTTTTCTCCTTCTGGGATAGAGAAGAAAGCCCACATAATACTTTCCTTCCTTTTCTTAATTGGTTCTTCCACCTCCTCTTCATCTGCAGGAATATCCTGTGCTGGATTTTGAGATGCCATTTCCTCTCTTGGAAAAAAACACCAAAAAAATCAAATAAAGAGGCACAGAAAACAAAAATGGTGTTTCTTGAAAAGATGCTTCTGGAAGAATGAAAAAAATGGGTGGGGTCCTTCAAGTTCTAGAATAGAAAGCTTCTAAACCAATAAAATTGTTTCTTTTGAAATCACATGGGATTTGCGCACTTGGCGCGCAACCGGCGCGCACCCGGCACAAATCCCGAAAAATATATTTAACAATAATATATCTTTATTACAATTATAAATATATATTTACACTTATATTAAGTAATCTCTTGGTATAATATATATAATAAAGTTATATACATATACTTTTAAAACTTAAAGATTTGCGGTGGATTCGCGCACCCGGCGCGACCCCCGGAAATACGTAGGTGACGTTGCGCGGGGTCAAGAACCGCACACCCTTCGCATACCATACGCGCACCGTACACAACTTAACCGATATGGCGGCAAAATTCTTGGATTCGCTCACCCACCGTGACTGGTACACGATCGGTACGCGAGTCCACTTTTAAAAAAAAAGAAAAAAAAAGGTAAATGCATACTTTAGAAAGGAAAAGACATCACATTATTTTTATAAAAGTTTAAAAATGTAGAAAAAGCATTTTTTGGACATTACAATTAGAAATGACCATTTAAAAAACCTTTGAAATTCACTGAAAAAACCATAGGTTTCAGGGACGTTATAGTTAGAAATGAGCATTTAACCCCTTCCATGCGGCGCGAATTTTCGCGCTGTGCGGGGGTTTTTATTAGTGGGCGGGGATTCGATGGCTCCCGGCCGTTGTGCGCACACGCCCACCATGACGCATGACGGTCGGGAGCCGCCATGAGCATACAAGGGGATAAAAAACCTTTGAAATTCACTGAAAAAACCATAGGTTTCAGGGACGTTATAGTTAGAAATTAGCATTTAAAAAACCTATGAAATTCACTGAAAAAAAAAAAGGTTTTAGGGACATTATAGCTACTTCGACATTTACTCGTACAAAACCAGAGAAATTCGGCCGTTATAGTTAGTTGAGCTACCTATAACTCGCGCCCCCGCAATGCACTGCTGATGATGTCACATATTACATCACTCATGACATGGTCAGTGACATCACTGATGACATCACTGATGACATCTCAAATGACATCACTGATGACATCATCCACGTTATAATCTGATACACCTCCTCACACCCTAATATAACCTTTGATACACCCACTCTAAAATACAGACTACCATTCTCGAAACCATAGACACACCAATACCAGTTACTACATACCCACTCACTGATTCATAGGTCTACACACATACACTCACTCACCCATACAGTCACTCATACATGCAGTCACTCATCAATACACCCTGTGATATATGCATTCATACACCCATCCAGACATTCACACACCACCACACCTTAGAGTTACTCACACACCTAGTCAGTCTTGCAAAGAATCAATCACACTACCATTTACTCACCTATACAGTTATACACACATCACATCACTTATTCATACAGAAACTATACAATCACTGACACAAGCAAACACTCATCCATACAGCCACTCCCACAATCACTTACTCTCACATATAGTCAGTTATATACTCCAACACTCAAATATACTGCCTTTCACATATGTAGTTACTCACACATATACCACTGAGACATCCATTCACACACCATTCACTCACTCATCCATTCACTCACCAACACCCATACAGCCCCTCGCAGATGCACTCATGAACCCATACACCCACTGAATCATCCACTCACACATCCATGCAGGGAGTTACACCCCCCCACCCACACACACAGACACTCAGGGACCCATACAGGTACTCAGACAACCAATCATTAACCCATATAGACACTCATGTAGCTACTCACCAACTCATGTAGCGACTTACACAGCAACTGACAGACTGATACAGACATTCACACAGATTAGTCATTCACCCATGCATTCACTAAGACATGTTTAATCACTCACTTATACAGTCAGTGACGCTCCCACTAAATCATCCATTCAGACACTCATACACCCACTCATTCTTCAATACACCTTGGCGTATATATATATATATATATTCAAACAGGATTTCCTTCCTCAACATCCCAGCGGCGATGAAGAAGGTGCGAACTCCACTTGTATTTGGCGTGAAATATTTTATTGCTCACTTACAAAGTCATTACGCTTTTCAACCGGTAAAACCGGCCTTGCTCACCTTCAAAAAACAGCGTTACTCTGATAGTTTTTGTACCACCTCCATGTGTCACATGACCCACAACAAACATGAAAGAAAGACTTTCTGGGTTTTTGCGTGGATGGCATTCGTGAGTCCTAGACATTTAAACATTTCCAATGCCATCCGGCTATTAAAAGGTTAATGCAAGGTATAAATACAAAATATAATTATTTATAAACACATACCGTTTTGAACTTACAAATACGTAAGAACTACTTGCATCGATGCATTAAAGTTACCGCAATGACTATTCGTGGTTCTAAATACTGCACGTGTCTAAAGTGATACTCATAACAATTTCATGATTATGTCAGATGGTGTCATTTATCTGGAGTCATTACTTCATTTGACCCTCTATTGTGCTTAAATGCCTCTTATGACAACATCATGAATGGAGTGTCACATATCATTGCAGGAATATTTACATCTTTATAACCATTGTGTAACTTAGCAAAGTATAAAACAAAAGTTCACATCATGTAGGTTGTTTGTAATGTACTATATAATAATGTACTATATAACTTCTGTCATGGAACTCTATAAAGAATGCTTTTGATCCACTGAAACACAGTTAAGACCACCTATTGTATAACCTAGTGCAAATTTGGCATTACACTGTTAAACATGTGCAAAGATATGCCTTGTGCAAAACCGTGCTAGAATAAAGTGCAAAGTGCTTATATTAGTACAGTACTGTAAAAACTTTGGTGATAAATAATTAAAAATCACATCTATAAAAATCTTTTTTTAGAGGGTGGGTTTTTCTTCATTATGTTAAAATTTAGAATGCATTCGATGGTAAAAACATATGTGCAAGGCTGAGATTCACATTAATATGCGCAGTAACCCGTAGAATTCACTTATAAAGTATATGTCTTACATTCAATTAGAAGAATCATGCTATGCCACTGTAAGGACAGATAGATGGGGGAACTTACTATAAACAATAATGAAGATCTTCCGTAGTATTTAATCCCAAAGGTGTCTTGCTATCAAATTCAATGATTGTGCGTGTCTCTAACTGACTCAATTTACGCTCTCTATTGCCTCCTCGGCGCGATGCCGGGATGGCATCTATCACAAAGTATTTTAGACAGTTGAGATTATTTTCATGTGTGGCCTTAAAATGACGCGCTAGTGGGTAGTTGGAATCATTATTCACTATAGCACGCAAGTGTTGTAAAATACGCAAGTGCACCTGCAATTTTGTGCTCCCTATGTAGTTGAGGCCGCATGTACATGTGAGCACGTAGACAGCATATTCTGTACGGCAAGTAAAATGCCCCACAATGGGTCTTTCTTTGGGACTAAAAGGTACTTTGTTTTGAGTTTTATTTTCCCCAAACTTGCATGCCCGGCATGTAGAGCATTTGAAAAAACCCTATTTTGGTTTGAGCCAGGTGGTACTAGAGACGATCTCTGGGTTATTTTTCACCAAATCCATCCTCATGGATTTGGCTCGTCTAAAAGTTTGTGTGAGAGTAGTGGGCAATTTGGGTGCTAGCACCCCATCTGTAAGGAGGATAGGCCAGTTTTTATTAACTATCCCCCTAATCTGCCTTTGTTGTTTGCTAAAGGTGGTAATCAGTCTTGGTGTTGCATCTTCATTAGAGTTATCTGTGTTACTGCAAGGGGTAATGATGTTAGTGCTCTGATCTTGCTTGGATAAGAGTGATTCCCTATCTCGAGACTTAGCTTTTTCATATGCCCCCCAGAGAATTTTATCACTGTATCCTCTCTGTTTAAATCTCTCCATTGAAGCTTGAGAGCATTTAGCAAATTCGTCCTCCGTACTACAAATCCTTTTTATTCTAAGTAATTCCCCATAGGGAATACTTTTTATCAGGTGCTGAGGATGTGCACTTTTAGCATGTAGTGTGGAGTTCCCCGAGGTTGATTTCCTATGCAGTGTAGTTTCCAATTTGCCTTCTTTCACATACACAGTTGTGTCCAAGAAGTCAACACTATTACCACTTATGTGTGATGTAAAATTCAAGTTGGCATTATTAGCATTGATAGCCCCCACAAACATTTCTGCACTTGCCTGGTCTCCATCCCAAACAACAAAGACGTCGTCAATGTAACGAAGCCAACATATTACATGAGTATTGTACATTTCAACATGGGTTCCCATTAGGGCCTGCTCCTCCCACCAGCCTATGTGCAAACACGCATAGCTGGGGGAAAAGCAGGTTCCCATGGCAACACCCCTCTTTTGAATATACAGATCTTGGCTGAACATGAAGAAATTGTTGTACAGACACCACTGTATTAATTCTAACAACATGATGTTATGGTTATAGAAGCACAGAGGTCGAGTGTCCAAATAGTGTTTGACTGCTGATATTCCAGTTTGATGGTCGATACTGGTGTAAAGTGATTCTATATCTAGAGTAATCAACAGGTATCTTTGTTCCCAATTGATTAGACTGATTTTGTTTAAAAGTCACCAGTGTCTTTTACATAGGTGGGGAGACTACGCACATGATTCTGGAGAAAAGAGTCCACATATCTGCTGATGTTTTCACTTATACCTCCAATGGCAGAAATAATCGGCCTCCCTGGTGGTGGTGATATTTGTTTATGTACTTTGGGGATCAGATACATAGTTGAAATTACTGGGAATTCGTTATGCAAGAATTCGAATTCCTGATTAGATATTAATCCTTGTCTTTTGTATTTCAACAGTTCCTTTTTTAATGACTCTGTAGCTTTTTTAAAATCTGTCATCTGTGCTTTTCCATAACAATTGGTATCGCCAAGCTGTCTTTGTGCCTCTTGAATGTATTCCTTCCGAGGCCAAATTACTAGATTTCCGCCTTTATCTGATTTGTTAATTATGACTTCATGATTTTTCTTTAACTTATTCATTAAGTTGTCATATTGTAGTTCATGATGTTTCTTTTTAGTTCTTGTATGGCATACTTTGTAGTATAGTTGTTTAAGATCTTCGGTGACCCTTTCATGGAAGATGTCTACCGCTGTCTTTTGGCATCATCGGAATGAAGGTCAATCTGTTTTTAAATTGACTTATCCCGGCACTTGGTTCTGCTGTAATTATAGCTCCCAATCTTTCCTGGGTTGAACTTTGTGTCAGACGGCCATCGGGCCCTAGGCTGGTTTCTGCACTTAAGTCATGGAGAGTTACTAGCATCTGGGCATTCGATGCTACAAGATTGTTGTTAGCGGTGCTGTCATTTGTATCTCTTCGCTCTGTTGATTTATGTCCACTATTGCCGCTCTTGATCATAAAGAATTTTTTAAGTTTTAGCTTCCTTATGTAGCTGAATATATCAATTCTTGTTTTTCCATAGTTGAAATTGCTCTCAGGGCAAAAGGAAAGTCCAAGTGCTAATAGTTGATTTTCTGCTTTTGATAAGGTCATATTGGAAAGATTTATGATGGTGTTATCATTTAGCGCCTGCGCCATTGTGGTTTCTTTACTTTTGGCGCCTCTCCTTTTGCGCCTTGCTTTTCGCCTCTTGTTTCTTCTTGTTCTACTGGCTTCCGTGGATTTCGAGGTCTTAGCATCTGTCGGCGATCCTGCGCTAAAACATTCAGCTCTTTTCCCGGCTGCAATATATTTCTTTCATCATATATATATATAAAACATACTTGAACTTTTCAGAAACACACAGTCACTAGATGATGTCATCAGTGATGTCATTTGTGATGACATCAGTGATGTCACTGACCATGTCATGAGTGATGTAATATGTGATGTCATCAGCAGTGCATTGCGGGGGTGCGAGTTATAGTTAGCTGAACTAACCATAACGGCCGAATTTCTCTGGTTTTGTACGAGTAAATGTCGAAGTAACTATAACGTCCCTAAAACCTATGTTTTTTTCAGTGAATTTCAAAGGTTTTTTAAATGCTAATTTCTAACTATAACGTCCCTGAAACCTATGGGTTTTTCAGTGAATATATATATATACTGAAGTAACCAAGGGTTAAAGCAAAGTAATAGTTGGGTGAATTTGTCAACATTAACATTTTGAACTAAAAGAACACAGAAATTCACCAGTTATAGTTAGCAGTGCTAGCTATAACTTGCACCCCCACCATGCACTTCTTATGACCTCACATATTGCATTACTCATGACCTGGTCAGTGACATCACTGATGACGTCTCATATGACATCACTGATGACATCATCCAAGCTTCGTTTTCCCGCAAATTGCTCTATAAATTACTATTGGATTAGAGGCCTGAAAGTAAGTACAAAATAGCTCAGGAGAATATGAGTCATCATTAGTGCCATCACAGATACAATTCCCTTAGGTGTAGAAAGAATACATTATGTGCAACATTGACCCTCATACCGTACACTTTACAGGTAGCATAGTTCACATTAACAATCAACAACAGATATATGGGAAACCCTCATTGAGTACAGTGTTCAATCTGCATACAACTGTTCAGAGAAAGCCAAGTTCCTAAAAATAGTGAATGTCAGTTGCAAAACAAATGCCCTACGACGGATAGTTTTTATCTGTATCAAACCCCTGACACTCACCAAACCTACATTGAGAAATGAAGCTGATATCAGTAGAGAACTGGGTACTGTGAACAGTGTTTACTCTATGGAGAGAGTTTACTCTTTACCACACTGTTTGCAAACAGTGAAACTCTCATGAGAAATACACCACAGAGTATTAAAAAAGTTTCTACTAAGAACAGTGTACACTCTATGACACAGTTGTCAAATAAGACACTATTTGCTAAAAAATAACCAAGATCTGAAGGCGCTAAAGATAAAACTACCTGAACCCTTCATACTGTGGTGAAAACCTTACATCTTCTGAAGCATAACAAGCACGTGTACAAGTTACTACCTTGTACACACAGTCTTCTCTGTTATATAGAATTTATCATGCTGACACAATTCTGTCTAATAACTCAAGGCTGCTTACAAAAGTTAGTATCTACTATGTACTCTTCAGAACCAAAAAACTTGTGTGGAACATAACAAACTCAAGTCAGCTGTCACCTGCACACATAAAAACAGGCGACTTGGAATCAATTGAATTTAAACCGAACCCTCACTAAACAGGCCCAGATTCCACAATAATAACATGGTCTGAACACAGCTTCTCAGACCAGATCCTGCAGCATAGGGAGGAATTCTCCAACTGGGGCATAGAGCTAAAAAAGGTGGAGCCCTCGCGATACCCTAGCCCGCGCCAGAAACAAGGTCAGAAACAAAGCCTCCTAAAAGGCGCGAAAGGTCCAGACCAAAGGAGCACCATGGTAGAAGAGGGGCCCCTGTCCAGGCAAATAACAATTACAATTGCTCAACGCGTAGAAGCCTTACTCGAGGGGCATTCCCAAGCAACCTTGGCATCAAAACAGAGGGGAGCAGAATGAATTAAATCAAGCCAAGCATCAGGAAAAGTGCAGGGTTGCAAGATCTGCTCTTGGAATGTCAACGGTCTAAGCTCGAAGCTAGAAGAAGAAGATTTCATAGAGTTCATTAAACAACTTAACATACTTCTCTTTCAGGAAACCTGGCAGACAAAAAACTCGTCACTCGTGGGTTATAAAGAACATTTTGTTCCAGCACAAAAGGGGGCACAGCATGGTAGAGCAAAAGGAGGGCTATCGATCTTCATATCCACTGACTTCCTTTGGTGAGAAGTTAGCATCGATCTTGACTCCACATGGAGGCAATGCATTAAAGTTGACATTTTACCTTCCATGGGCCTATTAATTCTGAATCTATATATGCACCCAGCTGGAAAACATAAGGGGCAAAGAATTAAGCAACTAATAGCGGCAATTACAATGCTGAAAAGTACCTACCCAAGTGAAAATATGATAACAACAGGTGACTTCAATATGAACCTAATCCAAGGACAGGAGGGAAACTTAGCGAGCTTTATACAGCCAAGATATGGCAACCAATGCAGACAAGATACCATGGGGAAGAAATGCGCAGCAAAATTGGAAGACCTCTTTCTGCACACGTTAAACTGTAGGGGCCCCTTGGATAGACCAGCAGCTTTTACGAGGGTCACTAGGAATACAGGCTCAACAATAGACTTTACGTTGGTAGACCCCGATCTATTTCCCCATATAACAGATTTCCACAACCTGGAACGGGTTGAAAGCGATCATTACCCCCAGATCTTTACACTATCTATCACCCAAAAGGGTCGGAGCAGGCGAATCCTCTAACACTGAACACGCAACTTTTCAACTTACAACGACTAAACTGGAACGAACTGGAACGAAAAAAACATCACTAATTTAATGGAGACATGCCGCTCATTGCTATCACCCCCAGAAGAAGATCAAGACACCGTAAAGGCTTGGGAGTCTTTCGTAGTCAACATCAACAAAAGATATCAAATCAATTACAGAGGCCACAAAACAACAAGAAATGGAGGGGCCAGTGGTATACGCCAAAAATACGGGCAATAAAAACGCGTCTTATCATGCACCTAAGGTCATTTCGAACAAAGGACCCCAACTGTCACAACAAACCCTCACAACAATAGAAAATTTAAAAAAGGAGTTAAAACGCGAAATCAAGGTGGCCAAGCAAATATATAAGGAAAACCTTGAGATCACCATGCTCCATGCTAGCAAGCTGAGAAATTCAAAACAGTTTTGGGCAAAAATAAATCTCTTGCTAAACGGCAGACATCGGCAGTTTAACTCAGACATGACAGATCAAACTTGGAGCGCCCACATAGACGCAACATATAACATCACACTGGACATGAGCACAGACAGCATAATTGATATCCCAACAAAGCACAAACCGACTCTCAGTTCGAGAACGAAATCAGAAGTCGGGAGCCCCAGCACGCAAAAAGGATTAGCTCCTACCTTCAATCTGCCATCAGTGGAAGCCTCAGCCACGGACTCAAAAAAGCAATCCAAAATCAAACTTCAAATTACAAGCAGAGAAACCCAAAAAGAAAGTAGTGAGCTAGCTATTCTGGAGCAAAGAGAAGAAACAGCCCAGATAACCCCAAAGCAGGTTCTGACCATAATAAATCACTTGAGATCGGACGGGGCTCCTGGGCCAAATGGCCTACCGAACGCTTTGTTCAGGCAAGATCCCACATTTTGGTCCTGCTTTTTATCCCCCTTGTTTAACAACAGCTTAAGGACCGGGATCATTCCTGAATCCTGGAGGGGAAGCATCCTTCAACCGATTTACAAATCAGGGACACGTTCAGACCCAAACAACTACAGGCTAATAGCCCTACTAGACGTTGAGGCTAAGATCTATGCAACCAACCTACTGGTAGATCTGGAGACCTGGGTCAGTAGTAAAAACTTGATCCCAAAAACACAGACAGGATTCCGGGCCGGCATGGGCACCCTAACAAATATATCAGCACTAACCCTTTTAGCTAAGAAAGCAATTGACAATTCTAACATCCTTTACACATGCTTTCTAGATCTTAAAGCAGCTTTTGATAAAGTTCCAAGAGCCAAACTATGGGCCAAAATGAAAGCTTGGGGTGCCCCCCCCAACCTATTGGGAGCAATCATCAACTTATACTCGCATACCTGGGTCCAAATAAAACAAGCATTTGCAATGCAATAGGTCTCGCATTTGTGAGAGTTTGAGCTATTGGCGTTGTAAATGACAATGTGTTTTACCTATGTGTTTTAGATGGTAGAGTGGATGTATGTGGTGTGGGTGTGGAGTGGAATTATGTGGGTTGAATTGGTATTGTTAGTTGTAGAATTGTGGGTGGTGGAATTGTGTGGTGTGGAGTGGATTAGTGTAATGGAATTATATGGCATGGTATGCAGTGGAATTAAGTGGATAGTAATTATGTGGTATAGAGTGTACAGAAATGATGTAGATTTGAATTGTGCGACATAGAGTGTAATTATGTGACATGGTATTTTGTGTTGTGGAGTGGTATGTAGTGGAGTTTAAATATGTGGTGTGATGTTGAATTTTGTGGCATGATGTGGATTTTTGTGGTATGGATTGGATGAATGTGGTGTGTTGTGTAATTGTTGTTGAGTAGAATTATGTGCTTTGTTGTAGAATTATGTGGTGTGGAATGGAAATGTGAAGAGTTAAATTGTGTGGCGTGGGAGTGTGTGGCATCGAGTGAAATTATGCTGATTGGGATTATTGTGCATGGTGTGGATTGTGTTACTAAGTTTAAAAATGATGAAACATAATTACAAAGAAAGTCAGCCTTTCATTGTGCAAAAATTTAGAATATTTAAACACGTTGCTTCCAACAGAAAATGTTGGAAACACAAAAACGTCTATTAAATTTCAGCCCTAAGCAAGGTGGAGCTGCAAACAAAACATACATGTTCAACATGAGCAGGAAAAAAAATAGTTCCAAGACGAAACACTTCAGCACACCAGTGGAAGCTTACCAGTAGTAGGCATGGGGGATGTTATATATTAAAGCACGTTCTGAGTGTAGGGATGCAATGTGATCTGAAACACACCATGACTTCTTTAGAGAGGCAGCTGCAGGACACGTGTCCAGTGGTGACAAAAGTAAGCTTCTGCAAGCCGTCAATCTGAGCTACCAGATTTGGCACAGAACACGGGAAAATATTTAAAATGAGCATTAATCACCACCTATAGCACATAGGCTCTCTTTTCTTAACTAAGCACTATTTGTGCAGCATACACAGCGGCACACATAGCTTATGGTGTGAGCTTGTGGCAAAGCACAGGTTGCAGAGCAGAACCAGGGCTTTGTTTGTGTTAGTTTTACCGACCTGTAAAAGCAATAAATGCATTTTCTCTTGAGCACTGGTACAATTAACTTCATTTACAATTCTGGCAATATTTCCTTTCTTTATTTAATTAAAGAACCCAACAGTGAGGGGCTGGGGTGCCATCTGGTGTGGGAGCAGTGGACAGCAGTCAAAGACCGAGTGGCCTGTAGCCAGCCAGGGAGGGGCTAGTGGGTGGGAGAGCAATAAAGGTTTTTGGGGAGCATGGGGCTACAAGGGCTTATACAAAGATATGGCCTGACAAGGTGAGAGAAGCAAGGCTGTAATAAATTATTTTTTGAAACAAACAGAACACCAGGCACACAAGCGTAAGTCTTCTCCCCAGTGCCTTGTGAGCACTTTACAGCACGTTTATGGAAGGAATGTGTGTATGCTTTAATGACGAAATTCACTGTCATGAAAGTATTCCAGAGGCAGGCGAAGAGCATGTTAAACAAGCGGACATCAAGTAGGTTACGGGTCCCAGCACAGAGGTGCATCAGTTCCCACACTCCGGTAACATGAGAAGTTTAGACATCAGGCTAGTCCTCCCTCTGTATGCGTAAGCACAGTCCTCCCCTTTCCTGTAGACTGATTTTTGCGGGGGAGGCAGAGCCTTCTAATGTAGGGAAACGGTGCGTTTGTGCTAGGAGGATAGGGGGAGGGCTTGTGATGAAGCGGAAGGGGGAAGCAAAACGTGCAATCCTTTAGTGAATAGTAATTTTTTTTTGAATCAATAAAAAAAAAATCAATTCAGCAATTACTAAGCACAAAAAAAACAATAAATAAAAAAGAAACAAACAGAATGGAGTCAATCCAATACTTACTGCACGGAGTTCGAGGTTCTTGTAAGCAACAACTCTTGCTGGTGTTGTGGGCAGCTGATTAGCTGCTGCAGGGAAGGAGGGGAGGTGGGCAGGTCTGAGGCTGGCTCAGCAGCTGATCACAGTGGCTCTTTCGCTGTAGAGGATCCCGGGAGAGGCTGAGCCCGGCCGATGATTAACTCCTTAAGCCGGCAGCGGGGGGTGGAAGGAGAGTTAAATAGACCCCCTGTTTTTGGTGGTGGGAGGGAGGGCACCCTCCGGGGAGATGGAGCTTTGGAGCTGAATGCTCGGAGCTTGTGAAATGGCTGCCACACTGAATTGTTAAAAGTTATTTAAAAAAATGGAGGTGGGCGAGCCGCGCCCTGCAAAAGAAAATAAGCATGTTGTGTATAAATACAAAAGCGGGCGCCGTACTGTAAATAAGCATGTCCTGTGTATAAATACAAAAGAGGGCGCATGGCGACCCAAAACGTATGTGCGTGCCTGCGAGTGAAGCAGACGCCATGGTAAATAAAAATAAGTAGTCCCTAAAGAAAAACATATAGACCTACAGTGTAGGGAAACTGTAATTGGCCAGTGCTCCTGGCTTAAACATGGAAGTGATGTATTGGGAGCACCGGCCAATAAGAAGACAGGAAAGAAAAGCGATTTAGAAGTTGACCAATTGCAAGCATCAAGTGAAACTGCACTCCGTAGAGTGATTACCCCAGGTCTTGCAGACAGCGCATGCGCGTTGATGCTCGACCTAAAAAGGGGATGGTCGGCGCCTAACAAAGAAATTTCTAACAACAAATGGGCTAAAGCAAGGATGCTTGTTGGCGCCCAGCCTATTTAACATCTATACTGCCGACCTAGAGAGCAACCTTCGTATAATCCAGGGGGACCCACCGAAACTGGGGAAAACATCAATAGCGAGCCTGCAATATGCGGACGATATCGTGCTACTTTCTCAAACTCCTCTTGGCTTGCAACGACTGATTTCACAACTTGCTCTGTATATCTCAAACGCTCATTTAACAATAAACCTAAAAAAATCCAACGTCCTATGCTTTTCCAGCACTCGCAAAAAACGATCAAAATTTGTTTGGAGGATAAATTCCAGCACCCTAGAACAGGTGGATGAAGACAAATACCTGGGCGTCCTACTAGATCGCCAATTAAACTTCAAACATCACTTAGACCTTGGCAAAACTAAATCAAAACAACTTCAATTCGCCTTCAAAACCATACAGAAAAAACTAATCGGATGTTCAACTAGTCACCTTCTAAAGGTGGTAGCAGCAAAATTTCTGCCCTCCATTACATATGGCTACTAAATGATGGACACCAAGGACTCTAAAGCGCTAAATCTCACCCAGTCAAGATTGTTCAAAATTTTTTTTTTTATTCCGCACCATATTTCCTAAGCGCAAATACGACTGGAATACGGACTAACAAACCAGATACAGGCCAGACAAGGTGTCTTGGCCAAATATTATTGGCGAATGAGGGCAGCTGAAGACAACACGCTAGCTTATCACTGTTGGGAGGAGGTCGAAAAACAGGCTAGGCAGATCAATTCCACATGTAAGATTCTTAAGCAAGCGCTACTATCGCTAAACCTGGAGGAAGCTTGGCATTCACCAATGTCATACCTCGCTTTCAAACAAATTACTAACAAAGCTATTAAACAAGTATTGTTGCAAACCGATAAAGCATTAGTGGCTGGCAAAAGTCATGCCTGAATGGTGATGCCAACGTACAAACAATTGAAACAACAACCTTACTTACAAGAATGCTTCAGAGATCACTATAAGAGGAAAATAAGTCTACTGAGATTGGGGTCGTTCCCGACCAAAGACCTCACCCCAAAATGGTTACGGACTTGGCCATCTCTGGATTGTCGCCTCTGTGATAAGGGAGAAGAGTCGCTATTACATCTATTATGTATCTGACCGGCCCTACACAACTCAAGGAAGATCCTTCTGAGGCCAATGCTAAGAGAAACACAAGTCAGGACCTGTAGAGCGGCCGTGATAAAATGCCTCAGTGGCTCTTCGATCCAACTTTCCTGCAAAACAATTACATTTCTGACATTCGCAGCTCAAGAGCTCGAAAAGAAGGCTGCAGCAAAACTGGAACTGGGAAATATGGACATATTGCAGCCTGCCCCAGACCTTTCTCGACGCTCTTTGCAGTTTCCTTTCCTCCCTCTTCCCTTTTATTCTATGTTGCTCTAAGCACTTTATTTGAGATAGGGGGGACAGACACGCTCACACAAGCACAAGTTCTAACGCGTGCTGCATTTTTGTCATAACAGTCGTTTGTTGGCATCAATCTTCTAATGCGAGGGCCATCCTTCACCTTTTTAAAACTGTTTTTATTTAGCATGTACACCTGCGTAATGTCGCCCAGCACACGGGGCATGTCCCACCTTTTTAAATTGTCTTTCTGTTTTTATTCATCATGTACATTTGTGTAGTGCTGCCCAGCACACGGGGGTATGCTTCACTTTTATATGACGTCTACCACAAGGTGGCATGTTCCACCCTTTTATGATTTTAACAAATCAAATAAAAGTATTCTTTTTGATGTCTGTCACCTGCACACAGAGTTACTCTTGAACACAAAGATTTATAATGTGTTCAATACCTCTACACACCTATGGTGCATTAGGAGCACATGTGTTTTGTAACACCCACACCAATTAGCTGGACCCAGGCTGTACAAAATTAGGTAGAAAAGTTATATGGTAGCTACCTGCCACTATGTAAACTTTAAAACAAACTAGCACCCTCACTGGATGATGTCATCAGTGATGTCACCACTGATGTCATTTGAAATGTCATCAGTGATGTCAAAAATGATGTCATAGAACATGTCATGAGTGATGTAATATGTGAGGTCATAAGCAGAGCAGTGGCGGGGGTGCAAGTTATACTTAGCGCTGCTAAATATCACTGGTGAATTTATGTGTTTTTTTTGTTCAAAACTTTAAAGTTGTCATTGACAAATTCCCCTAATTATAACGTTATTTTAACCTTTATTTTTTTCAGTGAATTTCTAAGGTTTTTTTTCAAAATAAAAACAGATCTTTTTATCACACCTAACTATAAAGTTTGCTTTTTCAGTGAATTTCTAGATTTTTTTTAACATAAAGTAATATTTAATTACGATACGTAAATCAAACCCCTCTCTGCACATGGCCTGCTGTCAGGCCATGCAGCCACCCTCCCACATGCAGGCGACCCCATGCTGTGCACGGCCTTCGGCCCTATGCAGTGGGAGGCTGGCCCAAAGCCTGGCCTGAAGCCAGGCCCTGTGGCCAACCCCGTAAAGGCAGCAAACCCCACACTGAGCAGGGCCTTTGGTCATGCACAACGGGGGTTGGCCATAGGGCCTACGGTCAACCCCCCACATGCAGCCAACCCCACGCTGTGCACAGTATTCGGCCATGCGCAGTGGAGGGGTTGCCCACAAGGCCTGGCTTGCGGCTAGGCCCAGTGGCCAACACCCCCACAGGAAGGCCCCCCAGCACTGCACACGGCTGTCGGCCATAAGCAGTAGGGGGTTGGCCACAGGGCCTGGCCTTGGGGACCCCATCCCCCAGGGCCTTTTCTTTTTAAAGGGGAGAAGGCCACGTGGCCCCCCTACCCAAGCCTCATTAAGCCCTCGGGGACCCCATCGCTAGGGCCTTTTCTTTTTAAAGAGGAGAGGGGGCCATGTGGGCCCCCTCCCCGAGCCCCATTAGAGCCTGGGGACCTCCTCCCCCAGGGCTGTTGTTTTTTATTAAAGGGTAGGGGGCTGTTTGACCCCCCTTCCCAAATCTTGTTAGGCCCTGGGGACCCCATTCCTCAGGGCCCTCGTTTTTTATTAAAGGCAGGGGGCACGAGTGGCCCACCCTCCCCAGGCTGATTTTGGCCCCGGGTACCCCATCCCCCTCGGCCTGCTGTCATTTTCAAGGGAATGGGGGCAAGGGAACCCCATTCCCTGGGTCCGGTGTCGTTTTCAGGGAAGTCGGCATGTTCCCCCCTCCCTGGGCCAATTTTGGCCATGGAGACCCCATCTCGCGGGCCTGGAGTCAGTTGCAAGGGGAGGGGAGCACATGGCCCCCCTCCATGGGCTGATTTTTGCCCCTGGAACCCCATCCCCAAGGGCTGGCATCATTTGTAAGGGGAGGGGGCATGCAGCCCCCCTCCCTGGGCTGATTGCGGCCCTGGGAACCCCAACTCCAGGGGCCAGGTGCCATTTGTAGGGGGAAGGGGGCTGATTTCGGCTCCAGGTACCCCATGCCCCAGGGCCGAACCTGTTAAAGGTAGAGGCCCTGGTGTCCACCCAGGGCACCCACAATACTCTCGTTGGGGGCCGCGGGAGGAGCCCCTCAGCCTCCGCAGCCCCAGACGGCTTGCCGCATACAGCAAGAGCCAGCATTGTTCCCCCTCAAGGGAGCAACTACTAATGCTGCTCCCTCCGGGCAGGAGCAATATTTTGATATGCTTCAATCAAATGTCTGCTCCCAGTGGGTGGGAGCATTTTCAAATCTCCCACCCGCTGGGAGAAGACTTGGTATTTGCTCCAGCTTGGCAGGAGATTCAGAAATGCTTCCCAAATGAAAGCAAACACAGGTTTCTCTGCCCGAGCTTCTGCGGGAGGCAAATTGTCATGTCCGGGGGGTGGGCTCCCTGGGACATAGCTTGTGAGGTGGCCCTGGGGGATTGGGCCCCTGGAGCCATTAATGGCTTGGGAAGGGGGACTGTGTGGACCCCTTCCCTATTTTGTTCATTTCAGCCCTGGTGGTGGGCACCGTGGCACCTTCTGAGGCTGGGGTAGGGGGCCGTGTGCTCCCCCTCCCCATTTTCTTACATTTTGGCCCCATGAGTGAGCTCCCTGGGGCCTTTTGAGGCTTGGTGAGGGGGGCTGTGTGGCCCCCCTCCCCATGTTAAGTATCTTCATCCCCGGGGGTGGGCCCCACCGCCACTCAAGGCTGCGGGAGGGGGGCCGCATGGCCCACCTCCCCATATAAACAAATTTCAGCCCCGGGGTAGGCTATCCGTAGCCTCTAGAGGATCAGGGAGGGGGTCACTGCCCCCTTCCCCTTCATGAGTACAGCCCTGGGGATGGGCTCCCCGGGGCTTATAATTATTGAATGTTGCCCGGCCACCATTTTTTCTTTTTTCGCCCCGGGTGGGGTCCCTCCCATGGGGCCTGGGGTCAAGGTATCCCTACCTTACCCCCTTGTACTATTTTGTCTTTTAATTTCAGGACATGGGACTAAGTCACAGAGTCCTGTAATGGCTGCCAGCAACATACTGCTGGCAGCCAATCAGAGCTCTCACTCCCACAAGAGTCTGACTCTTGCGTAAGCGAGATGGCCCAATGGGAATAAAGCTCCCTGCACCAATCAGAATGCTCCATTTTTAAATTTGTGCTCCCGTGAGAGTCTCTTGAGCCTCTCGTGGACCCAGCCATCCAGATATACAATTATATTTGACCCTTAATTCCTCAAAAACGATTAAACAGATTTACATCAAATCGCAACAAGCACAATCTGGACCAAGATCTAGCTTCCTGCCAAATCTGGTGTAATTCCGTTCAGCAGTTTTTGCTGTAGGCAGTCTTAAAGAAGTCTCTGGAACATGCATGGGGATTTTGCATTTTAGGACCCCACTTTTTTCGAGGCACCCGCTTGATGGATCACCTCAAAACTTTCCAAGAAGCAGCTGAAGTGGATGACCTTTTATTGGGGAAAGTTTTAGAAAGATTCATCAAACAGGGCCAAACTTATAGGAAAACCAAAAACACTCTTTCTATGGGAAAGCAGACCTAACTATAACATATCATATGGACTGACTACTCTGCTGTCTGTTTCAACACAGACCTTAACCACCAATGAAGTCCCACTACAACGAAACTACCTGATGCAACTGGAAAGCAATCTCTTAGAAAACCTAGACCACAGAACTTCTAAACTACCACCCTATGCACCAAGATGACCTCACCCAATCCATCCACAACTTGAACTACTGGATCAACTCCTGGGGAGAGACCCTGGCCACACTCAAATCAACAACCACTGCGAGGACCAGACCTCAAGCAAGTTGGTACACTGACATGCTAGGGCTCATCAAACATCACTGCAAACAGCTGGAGTGCCACTAGAGACTCACCCACAACAACAGAGATTAACAGACCTACAAATCAGCCCTCTGACAATACTACAAGCAACTCAAAGCCACCAGTCACTCAGTTCAATCCTAGAGGATCAACAACAGCACCAATAACTCAAAAGAAATCTTCTCCATAGTTAAGGAATTCACCTTCCGCTTCACCAGCTCCATGACTGTCGCCCCTTCTCAGAAATCCTGCTCCCAGCTCTCTCTTTACTTCCAAAACAAGGTAAGCACAATCTATAACAACTCCAACATAAGATAGCACAATCTACAACAACTTCGCACCCCAACTGGACCCTTCCACTCTGGCAGCCCTCCATCACGACAATGACAACACACCAGAAATTGTCCTGACCTGCTGGCTCACCAGCATTCTACCCCCCCTTCAAGCAACGTCTTAGCCAGAACTTGGAGTAGAGTGGATATGGAGGACTTCTGTTCCTCACTAATTACCTCGGCTCCTCCTGTGCTGGAGGAATCTCCCCATCTCCAAGCGGCCAACATCAATATCTGGTTGGACGGAGCCAGAGATAACTTCGCACCCTTGAAGAAAGTGAAAGTAAAGAGGCCCCACGATGCGCAACGCTGGTTCTCATCAGACTTAAAAGCAAAGAAACTTACCCTGAGGCAAGCGGAACGCAAATGGCGACGCAATTATTGCCCCAATCTTAAAGCCATTTTCACGTCCCTCTTCAAAGACTATAAAACATCGATTCTTCAGGCTAAAACTGATTACTTTTCGCTTAAAATATTAAACTCATCCAATAAAGCCAAGGATATCTTCTCAATAGTGGACAAACTCTCTAAACTTGACCGAGTGACTGTAAAACCTTCCCCTCTCAAACCTTATGTGATTCACTTAATCACTTTTTCATTGAGAAAATTGCAACTATCAAGGCTAGTATACCGAAACTTACCGACCCTCTGCCGTATCTGTGCTGTGACACAAGCTCTGCTTCCCTGGACCATTTTCCCCCGTCACCAAGGAAGTTTTCTTTGATTTAGTGAGGAAAGTTGGCTCTGGGTCCCCTCTTGACAGCTGTCCCTCCTATATCCTCCGGGAGGTCTTCCTACGCTGTCCAGATCCTCCTTTATCACTCATCAACAACTCCCTTGCGTCGGGGATTGTCCCAGATCTGTTTAAAATGGCCGAAGTCGTCCCCATTCTTAAAAAACCTAGTCTAGACCCACAGGTACCCGGTAATTACCGCCCCATCTCTCTATTACCCTATTTAAGCAAGGTCATGGAAGCCCATGTTACCAATAACTTTAGCTCTTTCATAGAACGGACCCATTATTTGGACCCTCATCAAGCGGGGTTCCGACCTGAACACTCCACTGAATCCGTTGTCCTGGCGGTCCTGGACGAGCTAAGAAAGGGGGCGGACCAGGGCACTACCCAGGCCCTGGTGCTCCTTGACCTGTCAGCTGCTTTTGACACGGTCGACCACCAGCTTTTGGTCGACCGTGCCGGTTGCGCTGGGCTCCGGGGTCTGCCACTGAAATGGATTGCTTCCTTCCTGAGTAACCGTTCCCAGGCTGTTCGCCTGGCTGACTTTAGGGCAAAGCAGATGAATTTGACCTGTGGAGTTCCACAGGGCTCTTCCTTGTCACCTTTACTCTTCAATTTGTATATTCTCCCTCTGATCCTAGCCTTGCGCAAGAGTAAGGTCGTTGTGTTTAATTATGCGGACGACCTCCAGCTGATTTTTAACATCGACTCTTCAGCCTCATCTATTACAAACTTTCATTCCATAATGAATTTTATCAGGGACTGGATGAATGCGAATCAACTTAAATTGAACCCAGACAAAACAGAGCTGATTCTTACTGGAGGCCTGGCTAACCCATGGAACTCCAGTTTTTGGCCTCCATCTCTTGGGAGCCCTCCAGCCCCGGCCTTGTCAGTAAAAAGCCTGGGGATTGTGATCAGCAATGATCTCACTGTAAAAGCCCAGATCAGCTCCGTGGTCTCTGCATGCTTTTTCCACCTTCGTAGAATTCGAAAAATTAGCAGATTCCTCTCCATCGAAGCCTTGACCCAAGTGGTTCTTGCCTTGGTGATTTCACGTGTTGACTACGCCAATTCCCAGTACGCTGGTATACCTGCATACCAAGTCCATCGCTTACAGCGAGTCCAAAACCAGGCAGCTAGACTTATTCTTGGGCAACCTAAGCATTCCCATGTGAAACCGCTGCTGAGAGGCCTCCATTGGCTCCCTATATCTCAACGCTGCTTGTTCAAACTGGGCTGCATTATTTATAAAGCCCTGTCAGGATGTGGTCCCGCCTTTATTGCCTCAAACATTCAGCGATATCTTCCCTCTCGCGACCTACGCTCATCTAATAAGAACCTACTGGTCTCTCATGCGTTCAATCGGAAGAAACATGGTGGCCTTAGATACACTTCCTTGGCCCCTCAATTCTGGAACGCTCTCCCTCTGTATCTGCGCACTGTGGACTCCTACATTCAATTTAGGAAGTTACTCAAAACCTGGCTTTTCTCCCACGCCTACCACTGACGCCTGCCTTCTGTCTGGAACTTCTGCCGTCCTGTCCTTAGCGCCAAGAAACCGTTTGGTGAACGTGCGCTTTAGAAATGATTTTTTAACATAACATAACACCACCCCCACAGAAACCGCCACCACCATGCACTCCATCCACTCAGGAGCTCCTGCGGATCCTTGCACTTCATCTTCTTCAAAGGTCTCAAACCCATCTGCAACACCCTCACCCCAATCCTCAATGACTCTCTTGCCACTGCTACCTTCCCAGACACCTGTAAACAAGCTACCATCCTGGCGCTACTAAAAAAAACTACAGCACATCTAACTTCACCAGCAAACTACAGACCCATCTCCCTGATACACTACCTTGTGAAAGTGATGGAGAAACTCAACAAGAGACTTGCAAAACACCTCAAAGACAATCACCTCTTCGACACCTCCCATTCAGGATTCACACCCAACTACTGCACTGAGACTGCCTTCATCGTCGCCAATGACAACATCCATTTCATCATGAACCAAGGCAACACTGTGGCCCTCATCCTCCTTGACCTCTATGCAGCTTTCAATACCATCTCCCATCCAATCCTCAGTCAATGTCTCCATTAGACAGGGATTTGAGGAACAGCTCTTAAATGGATCAGCTACTTCCTGACAGGCGGCACACAGAAGGTCAGCCTAGGCCCATACACCTCTGAACCCTCCAATCTGATCAGTGGTGTCCCCAGGGATCATTCCTCAGGTCCACGCTCTTCAGTGCCTACATGGCCCTGCTCGCCATCATCGTTTGAACCCATTGTTTCAACATCATCTCATATGCCAGCGGCATGCAAGTCATCTCCTCCCTCTCCTTGGACACTGCCTAGAGTAGATCCAAGCAAAGTCTATTAACTGTATGTCAGAAGTCACCTTCTAGATGAAATCCAAATGCCTGAAGCTGAACTCAGGTAAGATAGAGGTAGTACTTTCGGAAGGTCTTAGCCTACTGGCCACTGGAACTGGGACCAATAGTGATGTAGCGCAAATTTGCTCTTTCATTTGTAGGGGTGCAATATAATCATGGGTAGTCCGCACCCACATATAATCCTTTGTTGTATTAACTTAGGACATTAGAATGTGAACTGTAATAACATGAAAGGTGACATGATAGGGATATTTTCAATGTAAACATGAAAAAATTAATGTTGTAACTATGCATGTTTACTTGAAAACATTAACGTGCAGAATTCATACAGGTCGGTGACAAGTACTCACACAATTGATGTGCTTATGTTACATGTTAATTAAGATATGCAGTAAATAACATTCACTTTATGTGTAATTTCATGAGTCCTTTGTGCCATTTCTTATGTTGGCCAATTCTGTAGGCCTGAAATGCATTTTTCCCTGGAAGCTCTTGCATTAGATTTAATAGTGAATTTCATGTGTATGTTGGATTTGTTCTTTCTCACGTTTTTTTGCAGGTGGAGAATTCCTCCTTGTTAGCTAGAATAATGTCTTTGTCTTTGTTTTAGGAATTAGGCTTTGGGAGGAGAGGATACATTGAACGTTGATACTGATAATGAAGAATGGTTGTACTTTCTCATCAGAGTAAACCTGGGAATCAAGGTCATCTCGCCAAGGCCTGGGAGCATCGCTGTCTAGTGGAAAATCATCTACGAGGAAGTGGCTTGACTGGATGGCGTGATGCTGCAATTCATCTTGGGATACTACCTGTAATATTGATGTATCGAAGTTAGAGAAAGTGTCCGGGGACTTCGGCCTTGCTTCAAGAAGACAGAGCATCTTAGAACGAGCTCTGTAGCCTTATGCTACTTGACCCATCAATGTGTAGAGACTCTTTAGGAAGACTTCAGACACTGACACCTTAATGAATCTTGCCTTGGGAAATGTTAGGTAGGGATGTCATGCTAGTTGTAGTGTAGGTACAGACTAATGCTTTATACCCACTAACTTCCAATGAAGGGGAATCTCAATGTCCTCGCTGTCATCTTCTGTATTCTAGTACTCAAACTGATTATTATGTGCATGCTGCACCGCCTTAACTTTACCCGTAGGTTTGGCTTTGTATTAGTTCCAATGTATTTCTATACCCTCATCTTGAGGTGTCTGTATGTCCAACAGTTCTAGTTTGTGATTCTTCGGAGTCATAGTGCATTGGAACTGCAATGATTGGCTAACGATTTCTCTCCCCTCCACGCTTGAATGCTGATAAAAAGAGCCATTGACCTGGGGTTGGTAGCAGAGTAGGATGTTTTTCACATGAAGCGGGGGGAGAATCCAGAAAACTCTAGAAAAGGCTTAGATCCCTAAGACCCCAAAATAGAGCCCAATGATCAAGAGCGGAGAACAACAGACTTTGGCAGAGACCGACGGAGATTTATGGTGCGGCGAGAATAGCGGCGAATGGAGGAGTGAATATCAATAGGGATGCGTTGTGTGTTAGATTGTGGGAGTGTGTTGATTTTATGATGTCTGGCAGAGTTTGTGTGGAAATCAAGTGAATGTGGTTCCGGGCCGGATGTGGTCCAAGGATTGTGATTTGAGTTTCAGGCCCCGAAGTGGCCAAGATCCCAGGAAATATTAAATGGTATAGAAGACACCGAGTTGTTGTGATTGTCTAACCGCAGGTTTGAGGAGTTGTCGTGAGACGTCATCTGCAATTCCACCTAAGACAGGGAACTTTATGTGAATGGGACATGTGAGAATCGTATGGTAAACCTTGTGTACAGGGGTGGACTATATTGATTCATGTGACCAGCGCAGGTCGAGGGTCACGGTGTGTTAATGCTCTTGAGTGATTGAATTCTATCGATCTTTTAGAAAGGCAGACAATTACGGAGTTGTGATTGTGTGAGTGAACGCGAACAGAGAAATTGTAACGGAGGGTGAGCCTCTGCAAGGAGGAAAAGGTGACATCAGAGTGTGCTGCGCTGCGATATGTCGGTGGATGTAACGCCGCACTGGGATTTGCTGGTAATCATTAGGAAGTGGAGATTCAGAAAATCTTGTTTATTGAAAGGAAAACTTTGACTTAATCATGCAATGCTTTAGAGTGTTATGGGATATGGGCTGGGGAGATCAGGAAGTAGTTACTCAAGTGGATGAGGAAGCACTGCTCAAGGATACTCCAGCACACTACATGGCAAACAACGTAGGACTCCATACTATAGTTTGGCTTCACAATTGGCACAAAATCACTGAAAAAGAGTGAGATTTTGCTTTCCCACATTATGGTTAATTTCGATTGGAGGTGTTGTATCAGTTGAGGGAGTGATGTCTTCACTGCGGCCTCCACCTAGACCAACACAGTTTGAGGCATTAGATGCGTGGATGAGAGCAGCATAGGCAAAGAACAGGGAGAGATTCCATGGGAAGATGAAAATGGCAATGAAGGCATATCAGGATGCACAATGGGACGCTCAACGTAAAAGATGGAGAGTAGACACCATCGAGGAAGATAGATCTTACCCAATGCAGGTGAGAGAGGGAGATGATCAGGATAGGAGTGGAGGAGATAATTTAAATGATGGGAGTGATGCCGACGACAGCCTGTTAGACAGATTATTGGCCGAGCTTCCTCCACCTTACAATCCAAATTCAGAAGAAGGAAGATGAGAACTGGCAAATGCAGCAAATATGGAAAGAGCCGTAACATCCCAGACAGGCCCTAGTGCAGGGGTAGTGGGAAGGATTTCAGCAGGAGTAGAAGGAACAGGGATACTGGTGTTAGGAGGTGCAGAGTCAAGTGGAGTCAATGCTGCTTTTCGGTTGCCTGAAGCCCTTACGGTGCCGGTCACCATCGGACCAGTAGTCTCTGTGTACGACCTGAGTTTAGTGGTAAATGCTAGTCAACAACAGTCAGGGTTAGAAGAAAGGGTCAGCTCAGGGGGAAATGTGACTAGGAGCTGGAACAATCAGTTTCTGGTGCCTATAGAATCTAGTACCCCATTGCCAGCAACTGTAGATCCTTTGAGAGTACGTGTTGGATCCAGTACCATACGATGTGTGTCATTAGCAAACTCAAATTCAGATTTGAGAATGTGGGAAGCTCCAGTCAGGGGACCCATGGGAAGGATACCAGAAGTAGGTGCAGGTCAGGGAACCTCCGGAAACCAGCATGTCTTGCAGACCCCAAATTTAAAGAATTGGTAAAGGGATCTGAGCAATTCTAGAGAAAGACAGAATAGTACGTTGAGTCAGGGCACAATCAAGGCTGCGGTAAAGGCGAAATTATTGGATGTAGTGAGGTTGAAGACCGAGGTGGATAAAATAATCAGTGGGAACTTGCCTTTGGTGAGGATAGAAATTTATAAGCAGGATGAGCTATTGTAATATGATGTAAACCTGTCCAAAACGAAAATGTTACAGGGAAACCATAGGTTGAATTACAGTGATCAGGAACTGGAAGAGAAAAGGGTAACAGGTTTGAAAACACACATTCGAGAGTTGATCATAGGGATTCGTGCATGGAGTATGCTTGACAAATGGGAGGAAAGATGGTCAAAGGAAAAGAGCATTAGGAAGGTGATAGGAGAAACGCCGACTCCAGGAGGGGGAACACCAGGAGTTGAGGCATACTCATTGTGAGAAGTGCCTAGTGGGGAGTATGTGCATGTGCCTTGGAGCAGGGGCAATTTAGCAGCGTTCACAAATGATTTTCCTCGGCTGAGTGAGAAACATGCTGAACGGTATAAGCAAGTTGTCCTCTTTGTAAAAATCTCAAAGTTGTTGTGGATTGATTTGAACATGTTGTTAGATATTGTGGTTCCTAGTGACTTATGGTCCGCCTGTAAAATCGCTATTGATTGGCCTTCTGCTGAACCAGACAGAGATTCCATAACTCACGGTCCTTCAACTTTGGTTATGAAAAAGTTTGAACAGGTAATTACATGGTTGAAGTCCAAAATAGCTCCACAAGATATCGATTGGGTTAAAATAGATCAGATGACACAGGAACCCAAAGAATCAGTACCTGCTTACTATGAACGTTCTTGCAAGCCTTCAAGCAATACAGTGTTCTAGATACTCTTAACCCTAAAGATATGGGACAGTTTATTTCCAAATTTGTACTGGAACTGAGACCGGAAATTAGCGTTATGAACCAACAGCATTTAATCTGCTGGCAAAACAAGTTGGTGGATGAAATCCTAAGGTATACCAGGTATTGCAGTGATGAGGTGGATTCTAAGCACAGGAGAATAAAGGACAAGTTGATGTTGGTCCAGATGGGAAACGCGAACAGAGTAGATCAGGTGCAGTCAAATGGGGGAATCATAGGTCGGAATCAGGGAAACAATAAGGAGGGGTTCAAAGTGTTCCGAACAATGCTGGACAGGGAAAAGAGAAAGGTGTTTCTACAGACCCCAAAATGGGTATGGACATTGCCACGCTAAAGAAAATGACTGCTTGTCATTATTGTCACAAAATCGCGCATTGGAAGTGTGAGTGTCAAGCAAATCAGTTACAAGAAGGAGAGCTCGTACAGGTGCCTGATGTAATAAACACTATGTCAAGACCCAGATCTTACAATAGAGGAGGATAAAATCAGCTAGTGCAAGTACCCCAAACTGCGAGAGTCCTACAAAGTAATCAAGCGTACCACCAAATGCCCTCATAGAAACTCTAGACGGATTTGATCAGGACCAGTCACAATGACGGTGCCTGAGGGGGGAGGAAGACTGTACCCTTGGAGCAGTCTTAGAGGTAGACCAGAGTGGACCGTATGTGGAGGCGAATATAGGCGGTCATCCCATTACATTCTTGATTGGTACTGGTGCTACCCATTCTACTGTGATATCTGCAGTAGTTCCAAACCTACCCCTCTCGTGACAATCGATCCAAGTTGTAGGAGTTGCCAATAGGAGAATGACCAATCCATTGAGAGAAGAAATACCTGTGAAAATAGGAACTTTCCAGGATCAACACCAATTTGTGGTGAGCGATTCGAATCCAGTCTGTTTGATAGGACGTGATGTTATGTTATGTTATAAGAATTTGTAGAGCTCATGGCTGCCCAAGGGCTTCCCAGCGCTAGGTGTCAAATATGGTCCAGACAACAGGAGGGAGGATTAGCAGAACCAGTGGAACATCCTGGTCTTGAGCTTTTTCCTGAAGGTAGATTCTATATCTAGAAATCTGAGTTCCCGTGGTAGTGAATTCCAGAACTTGGGTGCCAGATGGGTGAAGGATCTTCCACCCCATCTGGCTCTTTTTATTCTGGTTGTTTTTAATAGACGCTCAGTGCTGGATCTGAAACATCTGTTGGAGACATATAGGCCTACCAGGTTTCTGATTTTACAGGGTCCGTTATTATTTATAGCTTTGTGTGTTAGGCAGAGTGCTTTAAATTTGACTCTGGCCTCAATCGGTGGCCAGTGTAGTGTTCTTAGATACTTTCCCACTGGTTCCTGAATTGGGACCTTGCACAGAAGTCTGACCCCAGCATTCTGCACACCCTGTAGTTTCTTAATGACAAATTTAGGTGCACCCAGAAAGAGGGAGTTACCATAATCCAGGCGTGATATGACTAGTGCATGTATTACTGAGCTCTTATGCAAGCTGAATTGTACCATCTATTGTACACCCAATGGAGTAGAACTACAGACTAATGATGATGACATTGCATTCAAATTGGCGAACCAGAACTAATGTGTAGACATGTTTCCTGTACTAACAATGGATGACATGCCATGGGACTTGAGAGACACCGTCCCTCCCGTGATGTGGGACTTCACAGGGAAGGAGATACAATGGATTCGAGGAGTTGAGCAAGTTTATATACAGATCAAGCCAAAAGCAGAATTTCCAAGAACGCCCCAATACAACCTGACCCCAGAAACAGTGGCAGGGATCACACCTGTGACTGATTCTATGATTTCACAGGGCATCTTGAAGGAGATAATAGGAAGTCCATGCAATTCACCCATAATGGGGTTACAGAAGCCGAGCGGCAAATATCACATAGTTCAAGATTTGAGAAAAATCAATGTGATTGTGATCCATGTTGTCCCGTGGTACCGAATCCATCTGTGATCCTGTTTCAGATTCCTTGCGAGGCTGATTGGTTTACTGTGATCGATTTGTGTCAAGCATTTTTCTCCATTCCATTACATGAGGAAAGCCAATTTTTATTTGCTTTCCAGCTGGAGAATCGGGTTTTAACATGGTGTTGTATCCTACAAGGGTATACTGAAAGTCCATCTATCTTTAACCAGATTTTAAAAAGGAACCTTGAGAGCTTGGTGTTCCCACAGAACTCAGTGCTTGTGCAGTACATTGATGAGCTCATGATTGTATCGGAGACAGAAGAGGCTTGTAGGGATGACACAATTGCCTTGCTGAACCATTTATTTGAAAATGGACATAAGGTGTCACTGAGTAAGCTTCAGTACTGCTTGACAGAAGTTCAATACTTGGGTCATCACATAGAAAAAGGCAAGAGAAAGGTGTCACCAGACCGCATTGAGGCGATCATGAAAATGAATGCGCCTACCACGCAAAAGGAAGACAGGATGTTTTTAGGAATGGTTGGCTACTGCCGACAATGGATCCCAAACTTCTCATTGAAGGTGAATCCCTTACAGAGACTGAGACACAAATATGTGAGAGATCCATTACCCTGGGATAACGATTGCTTGGTTGCCTTCTTGGAGCTGAGAGAATGCCTTTGTCATGCTCCAGCTCTGGGAATGCCTGATTACAACAAAGCATTTTTGCTATTTTGCTGTGAGAGGAAGGGTTGTGCTCTATCTGTACTCACCCAGACACATGGGGGTGTCCGTAGACCAGTGGCCTATTGCTCAGCTACATTAGATCCTGTAGCTTCAGCGTTGCCTGGATGTCTCAGATCCGTTACTGCAACAGGTGTCAGCATTGAAAGGTGTGAAAGTATTGTAATGGGTCATTCTCTTACTGTTTATGTTCCACACTCAGTTGAGCTCCTGATGACGAGAACCAAAACATAGCATTTGACGAAAAATAGTTTAACCAGATATGAGCAAATAGTACTGGCCGCTGAGAAAATTACCTTGAAGCGGGGCTCTGTATTAAATCTTGCTACTTTGAAGCCTATTCCAAATGTTGATGGGGAAGATTGTGAGGACCATGACTGTCTGGATGTGACTGAACTTTGTACCTAACCAAGACCCGACATTGTCGATGAACCACTCCCTGATTCTGATCAAGTCCTTTTCGTTGATGGTTCATGCTTAAGGACAATGAGGGTTACCTAAGAGCAGCTTCTGCTGTATGTACCATTTCTGCAGTTGTGGAAGCTGCTTGTTTACAAGGAGTATACTCCGCACAAATAGCTGAAATCATTGCTTTGACCTGTGCATGTCTTGCTTCTGATCAAATCCGAGTCCCCATCTATCCCGATAGCCAGTACGGTTTTGGTGTGATTCATGACTTCGGACAGCTAAGGTCACAGAGGAGGTTCTTAATGTCATCAGGATCTCCCATTCGGAATGGGGAGTATGTGAGACAACTGTTGGAAGCCTTACAGTGACCGAAGGAAGTGGCAGTCATGAAGTGCGCTGCCCATGGGAAAGGGGAAGATTTTGTGACTGTGTGGAACAGATATGCGGACAAAGTCACCCGCCTTTGTGCAACTCATGCATGCATTTTTAATGGGGAATATTCAGGCGAGAGCACAGAAAGAACCAAGCTCAGCATGAGGCTAGCCATCGCAGATACCTGGGTGAGGTCAGGCGTCTGCAGAGAGAAGCGTCAGATCAAGAACAGGCTGGTTCAATCAGAGCAGGTTGTAAAAAAAGGGAAGATGGTATTTGTTTCTCAAATGACGGTTGAGCAGTGTTGCCAGAATGTTTACTGAATCCTATGGCAAGACAGATTCATGGAGCAGTTCATATTGGGAGAGATGCAATGGTGCGAGTGTTCAGGCAAACGTGGTTTAACCCAAGGTTTTGCGTGGTTGCTGATGCAGTGTGCCATCGATGTGTCACGTGTCAACAGATGAATGCTGGAAAGAAACCGGGGTTGCCTTGAGTCACATTGGAAGGTTGAGAGGTCCTTTCATCCGAATATAGCTAGATTTCATAGAGATGCCTAGGTGCAAGGATTGAGATACATTCTGTTTGTAGTGTGCATCTTTTCACGGTGGATGGAAGCATATCGACTAGAAGGTCTGATAGCCTCACAGCAGCCAAGTTATTGCTAAGGGAGCTTATCCCATGCTTTGGGTTTCCAACTACATTGGAATCGGATAGAGTAACTCACTTCCATAATGAGATCATGAAGCTGTTGTTCACTGCCTTTAATGTTGATCAAAGACTACACTGTAGCTACAGGCCAGAAGCATCAGGAATGGTGGAGCAGATAAATGGGACACTAAAGATGAGAATAGCAAAAGTGTGCTCTTGGACAACTCTGAACTGGCCTGATGCATTACATTTGGTGTTGATGAGTTTGCGCAGCATTCCCGACAGGAGGACTGGGCTATCCCCTCATGAGATCCTCATGGAGAGGGCGATGCGCTTGCCTGCCGTGCCATCTACAGCATTAATTAACATCACCAATGATTTGGTTCTTGACTATTGCAAAGGATTGGCTGATGTGGTTCGTTCTGTGTCTCACCAGGTTGAAGCTTCGACTGCACCGACCTTGAAAGACCTCTGCCATGACCTGGGCGCGGGAGATTGGGTCCTGGTCTGAAACCATGTGAGGAAGAACTGTCTTGATGCACATTGGTGAGGTCCCTACCAGGTGATTTTGGTAATGAACACTGCTGTGTTAATTAGTTAAGTTTATTATTTTTTGCTTGATTAGTTAAAATCTTTCCAAATACATAACAAAAAGATTCCTCTTGTACACAAATAGAAACGATTAAAAGCAGTTAAAGAACACACAAAGTAAAAAGGATCGTCATTTGCATATTCTTGTATTGTGGTGTTAACTATTTTAAAAACGATTCTCATAGACTCTTACGTCTCATAAATTACTAGCTAGCAGTGACGACCACAACTATTCAGAACAAATGCTCAGCTTAACCAGGTCCATTGTCCAAGTTAAAATTTAGGTAAGTAAAGTGCAAGTAGGACTAAAACAGAGTAGGCTCTTAGAAGTTTTTTAGCATGTTCTTGTTGGCGACAGAGTTTTAAGTTTCTTAGTTACCATCTCAAAAAATGTTGTTAGCCGACAGTTAAGCTGGACGTCAATAGAATTGAAGCAAAGCTTCACTGCCTGCCTGCAGGTCCGGATGCCGTAATACCTAAAAAAGGGACGTAACAAGCTACATCTTATGTCCTTTAAGTTAGAACAGTTGCAAATAACATGAGTAATATCTTCCTTTCCATTTCCGCATAGACGACAGGTCGGAATACCGCCATCCCTTTCCCATGGGGGAAGATGAGGTTTGATCGCAATAACCCCCATACGCAACCTTAGAAAGTTTTCCTTCCTGCTTATCTTCATTCCGGCACTCAAGTAGGCTTGGGGTTTTGGCCCTACATAGTCACTGAGCACTATCCAGCCGTGTGCCTTTTTAGTGAGAATTGCTTTATCTTCTAAGACAGATAGCATAGATGTTGTTTTTCTTACTGCTTTTTTAAAGGAAAGATGATCAGTTGGTACCGCCCAGAGATCGGACAGGCCCAGTGTCTCAATTGAATCAAGCAGATAATCCCTGGCTGGGCATATTTCCTGATTTTGCAAGGCTTTCCAAAGATGGAAGTTTAACGACCCTGCCACAGCACTTCGGATTTTGTGCCAACTTTTAACGTAGGAGCTCCTTCTTTCCACAGTTTGTCTTGGGATCCCAAATTCTAACCGGATTTGAGCCGGGGAGACATATTTTGGGAGATGGAAAATTGCTCTGTAAGAGTTGGCTATTATAACGTCTAAGGCTGCTGCATCTTTACCTTTTAGAACCTCACTCCCATATGTCAATGTAGGCAGCAGTTTGGCCCTCAGGACCTGTAAAAAAGGACCAAGCGTAAGGTCAGGAAGGCGCCTCTTCAATGACTTCAATGATAGGTATGTCAGGGTCCCCTTTCTTCGCATGGACTCTAGATGACGTTTAAATGAGCTTGTGTGATCCATTAATATTCCCAAGTATTTATAGCTTTGTACTTGTTCCAAACGTTGGCCATCAAGGAACCAGCTATTGATCTTCTTTTTATGGTAGTTGACTGCCATAATTTTGGACTTCTTAAAATTTATTTTGAGTAAATATCGGTTCGAGAAGCTGCATGTTGTGTTTAATAGATGCTGAAGACCAATTGTTGTCCGACTAATTAAAACCAGATCATCGGCATATAGGTTTGACATTAGCTTGTTCCCCAGGTTAGGAGCATGGGATACACAGCTGTCCAGCTCCCCAGGCAGATCGGCCAAAAAGAGATTAAAGAGGAACGGGGCAAGGACACACCCCTGCTTGAGACCTTTCGAGGTCATAATTCGTTTTGAGATGTGAGCCCCTGCACCTAGTTTGACCCTGATCCATGTGTCTGTATGCAACTGTTTTAGCCGATCCAAAAGTGTGGTTGGTATGCCCCATTTTTCCAGTTTTCCCCAAAGTTTGGACCTATCGACATGGTCGAAGGCAGCTGTGTAGTCAATAAAACACAGGAAGAGAGGTGTTTTTGATACTTTGGCTGCATCCATTAGTAACGTGAGAGCCAATATGTTGGTTGTAGTTCCTTGGCCACTACAAAACCCAGTCTGATTAATGGGAATAATAGAATTATCTGAAGCCCAAGATGTTAACTCGTCCAAGAGTGTTCCAGCGTAGTATTTGGCATCGACGTTGAGGAGAGCGATCAGTCGATAATTGTTTGGGTCATTCCTTTTGCCTTGTTTAAAGATTGGGCTAATAATAGATCCTTTCCAAGAGTCTGGAATGATGACTCCGGTGTTTAAGCCCTTGAAGACTGATAGTAGAGCCTTGCTCCAAAAGCCAGCGTTGTGTTTGTATAATATCGGGGGGATCCCGTTAGGGCCGGGTGCTCCCATATCTCTACTCTTGATTATTAGACCTTTTATCTGTTTTTCCGTGGGAGCATATCCTTCCTCTTCAGTGTAGTCTAAGAAGTTTAATTCGCCAGCCAACAGAGTCCCTTGTTGCTTAAAGATGTTAATGCTGCTGACCAGATGAGCTTTGGGTATGCAATTTGATGTTGTTTTTCCCTTAATAGGGGATTTGATTTCAGGTGCCGCAATGCCCGAGCCCTTGTTGAAATCCCCTTCCATGTTGTTAAAGTGGGTGGAGAGGTACTCAACCCAGACCGCCTCTGTTATATTGGAATTGATTCCTGGGTGGGCCGGACGATCTAACTTATGGATTCTTTGCCAAAACTTAGCGCTGTTCTGTTGCTTGGCATCATGCAGTAGTTTAACCCACGTTTCGTCATTCTTTTGCCTTATTTTACGCCACTTCCTCCTTCTCAATAGTGCCTTCATTTGTCGAAGAGTCAACTGCAACTCCAAGTTCCCTGGTGTTTTTCGCAGTTGTCGAAGGGTTTGATTTATGATCCGTTTGAGGCTCTTAGTTTCTGGACTGGAGTTCACTTTTATTGATATGTCTTCGGATTTTCTTGATATTGACCCAGTCCTCATCGCAGAGTTACCACTAAATGTCTTAATAAAGTTTTCCCAGGAAGTTACAATTGTGGAGCCAGTTTCTTTTATTTTCTCAAATATAATCTTGGCAGAGGCTGATAGAGCTTCAATATTGTTGACATTGCACCTTAGGCGCTTTAGATTGGAAACTTCTTTGCTTTCAGTCGGGTTCCAAGTATCTAAAATAACAACTGGCCTCGCATTCAGCAATACTTCCTGTGGAAGGTGATCACTCTGGACATTATCACCTATTTTAAAGGTTGCTATTTTATCGAACATGGCTAGTGTTACAAACGTGTAGTCTAAGTGGGAGGATGTTTTTGAGGAATGAAAAGTGGCAGCTGGTGGGTTGTCCTCCAAGAAACGGCCATTCAGTGCTCTTAAATTTAAATGTTCTAGTTCTTGTAGCAAATATTTGGCCCATCTTGAAGGTTTGCCAATATTTGCTTGGCCCTGATTTGGTATCCCCCAGAGCGATGTAAGTTCCTGCACTGGGCAGTCGTCTTGGCTTGACCCAAGAAGGTGTAGATTGAAGTCACCAGCAACAATTATGTGATCGATGTCTTGCTCATCCATAATCCGTTTTATTTCGTTTGACAACTCCTTTACGGCTTTTTGTTTTCGGTTAGGGTGCACGTAGATGTTAATTATTATAACTTCTTGTGTCGTGTTATTAAATTTAAGCTTTGTCTGTATTGCATGGACTGCATTGGGTAGCGACATTTTTACCTCTATGGGCTTTATTGAGCCCATTGTGATTATTGAAGCCAACATCATTAGTCCCCCTGAGCGGCGACCAAAGTTGGAAACCTTTGTTGCCGGAACGAAATAGGAGGAGTATCCTTGAAGTTCCTTGGCATTATCTTCCCAGGTTTCCTGGAGAAGTATTAGATCGAATGTTTTCAGGTAGTTAACTACTTTGTGATCGACCAATTTGGCTGCCAGGTCGTTAATATTCCAGATGCAAAGCTTAATTTGACCTCGCGCGGATGGTGCTGTCAGTGGAGTGTCACACTCTTGTCAGTTTGAACGGTCTGTTAATATTGTGCAAGATATTTGCGGCCGAGCTTCAGGTCCCGGTTTCAGATTTGGAATTAATTGCCCTACGCTTCTACCTGAGTTGGAATCCTCTGTAGAAGCAGTAAGTTCCCCAGGGGTTCTACTACTTGCCCCTCTTAGGACTGAGGTGGTAATTTTGTCTGGAACGGTGAGTCGGGTTTTTAGAAATGGTGTTGGATAAGGAGATTTCAATTCAACTCCCATTTTTATACCCCAATGTTTGCGCGTGCTTTCCTCTTCCTTGATTTTATTCGTAATTTCACTTGTGCTCCATCGTGTCCTCGTCACCTCTGGGCCCAAGCAGTTATTATTTGGAAGGAATTCTATAGAAAGCAGGTCCGTTGAGCTTATATTTCCAAGGCTCGGGATGGAATTTAAGAGTCGTAGAACATTCCCTCTATTTAATATATCATCTCTTCCTCGCGATTCATATTCAGGAATGAGAATAATGCTAACCACTTCTTCAATAGTGGTTTCCTTAAATCGGTAAGTAGGGATTCCATCCTGTAGGCAGGGCCTTATTTGCAAAGGGTTGTTTGGTTCTTCTCCTTGATTTACAGATTTGCGAGAGCTCGACGGGAGGGTAGTTGAAGGCTTAATTTTATTGAATGGGCGGCCTTGATTTACAATGCCCCCCGTCAATAATTTTTGTTGATCCTCTCTTATTAATGAGTGAACTTCGTTGGGTGGTGCGCCCTGTGATTGAGCTTCCTTGTTATATTTTAAAATTGCTGGATTTAATGCTATTGATGTTGATTCCTGCCTCTCATTTGTTATTGGGATGTTCCTTCTTACTGGATCTTTTGCTCTTAATGTTAGCTCCTGCCTCACATTCTCTGTTGGAGTGGTCCTTCTAACTGGCCTCGGTGATGACCCCAAAGTGGCGGCCATATTTGAAGAGGGCTCTGCGAGTGAGTTGTCCGATCTGCCAGGCAAGACAGGGCATAAGCTAGTCCTGGTTTCATCAAAGTCGGGGTCTGGTTCAACTACACTGACAGATGATTTGCTTAGTGTGTTCAAAGCAAGAGATAGTTGCTTCTTATTACGACCCTTCCTTTTTTGTTTGTTGCGAACTTTCCGGGGTGTAGGATTTTTGTTTAAAGGACCCGTTTTTATTAGGGCCGTAGTTGGCATTGCATCATTAGCTACAACAATATTAGAAAAGCTAGTTCGTGTAAGTTCGATTTTTCGAAGTTCAGGCGAAGCTGTCCCTTCCTTGTACTGACCATCAGTGAATGTAAGGGACGATGTAACACTGCCTTTTATCTCTGACAGAATATCCCCTAACATAGTCGGTAATGTTGTGAGCTTGTCAATTATTGGGGCACAGGTGCATTCAAAACGGATGGTTTGGCTTCCGTGCAGCGCTTCTTGTCCCCGCCTAATTAGGTTATTGAGCTCTGAAAGTTTTTTGTCGATCCCAGACGTAAAATCAGCCAGTGTCTGAAGAACCGTAATCTGTAAATCCATTTTATGCGATTGATATTGTAAGGCTGTAGTTGAGTATTGCATTGAGTTTAAAATTGCCCCCCAAATTGATTCAGTAGGTGTTATAGAACTGCGGTTACTTCTTTCCTGCAATGGTGTATTAATCGGGTCATGTAATGTGTTATTTTGAACAGGTTTTAAATTATATGAGGCGACAAGCTCCTCCCATTCCTGAGAAGCCAGGAAAGACAAGTCCGGGCTTGATATATGAGAGTCTGCATAAGGAGACATTGTGTGACGAGCTGCTGGTTTGCTGGCCAAGGGGCTGTTGGGGCCCACCGGGTGTTCAGATACACTTGGTGCCCCTGATTTTGATTTATGCTGTTGGAATGGAGAACTATTTTTTGGGGACAGCGGGAGAGCCATTTCCAATTGATCTATAAGCTGGTTCTGGGGCATGCCCCCTAGTGTGTCAATTCCAACTGTAGCCCCTGAAACCTCTTCAAAGACATTTTCAGCTGCCCTAATGCCAACAGTACTTTTTGGAGAATTCTGGCCGTCTGTTGTAGTTGTAGGTGAATTCCTTTGGTCGGTTTTAGCTTGATTTTCAACTTGATTAATAGGTTCGTGAAATAAGAATTGAGGTTCAAGTAACTTGGTGGGTGAAACAACAGAAGCTTGGTCAACTGGTTGATTGGTTGACTGATTAGTTGGCTGATGAGTTGAACCGAACTTCTCTGGCAGCAAAGGCGATTGCAACCCTTTTACATTCGCGCTTTTTGAATAAATTGCTGTACCCGGATCTTTCAGAAACATGAACTTTGTGTAAATTTTGGGTTGGATAGTGCAGGGGATTTTCCTTTGAGGGGCCCCGTCAGGGCTTATTAGAACACAGACCCCTTGTCCCCCTTGTATTCCTTGTGTACCTTGTGAATGCGTCAAATTAGCTGGTTGGTCAAGAGTTAATTCTCCCGTTTGTGACTTTACGTTGGTGTCGTTGCTTTTAATGGGTGAGTTTATGCCGGAACGGGTCCTGGTAATCCCCATGACTGGGGTGCTTTCTGTGCTTGTTTTGCGTTTTTTGATAGATACTGACCCCAGTCGGGGGCCACTTGGCTCATCTGTGCTCACTTTCGCATTACCTTGTTTTTGTTTGGACTTTGCCTTTGATTTTGATTTTAAAGGAGACCTCCTTACTCGGCCCGATCTCATGACCCTGTAATCCGTGTTTGGGTTAACACTCAGTGTAAGATGAATTCAAATGTACTGTACAGATAAAGGGTCCGGGTAGAGGCTGAGCTGATGGGAGCAGCCGATAGGAGTGAGAGGGACTGCCAGTGTCCCAGTCACTAAAGCTCCAAAACTGACGAGACACACACCCCTTGCAATCTTCCTTGCACCTGGAGAAACCTGCCGCAGTACCGGGGTGCAGGGAGTGCTGGGGGGTACTGGGGGGTGCTGACAGCCGGTCACACTCCACTCCACTCCCTCTCCCCCACCGTCCTCTAACAACCCCCAGCAGCAGGCCGGCAGTCAGCCAGGGAAGACCTCAGCCTTATCCGCAAGGGTGCAGGCAACCGACAGAGAAAAAACAGCTGCTCAGATAGCGTCAGGCGTCAGACAACAGCGGGGCAGCCACGGGGCTTTGGAGGGACGTCAGAGGGCCTTCGAAGGGGCTAATGGCAGCACAGCACAGCACAGTTCAGCGCAGCACAGCACAGCACAACTCGAGTAGCACAATAGTACAGTGACTGCGTTCTCTTGCTGTCGCACAACAGCAAGGCCTCCAGCAGCGCTCCAAGTCCTGTTTCCGTCACAGGGGGCGCCACACTAGGACTACAAGCACTGGAGCACTGGAGCCGCCAATCCCTGCTCACTCCTATGCTCCTATGCCCCGTCCTCCCGCAAATCCACAACTGGGCTCTGCCTCTGCTGTCTCCCGCACCGACCTGCTCCGTCGCAGCAGGGAGCCCGGGCGGGCAGCGCAGTTCAATGACCCTTCAGCAACCCATGCCCCGGTCCAATGCACAAGAGGGGCAGGGAGCGGGGAAGCGGCAGCGGCGACACAGTGCTGGTAGCTCCGGGGGGCGGGCGGGTGGGCGAGCAGAGGGAAGCAAAACACCGGCCTGCCTGTGACCGTAGCTCCGTTGGTAGCTGCCACCGGTCCTCCTCCTGTCAATCGCCGCAGTCACAGACGCAGACACAGACGCGAACCGCCGCCTCGCCGCCTTGGGGGACCCCCAGGAACCACGGGAGCAGCAGCCTCGGGGACCACGGGAGCAGCAGCCTCGCCTCTCCTCCTCCTCCTCCACACAATGTGGCGTAGCCAGGTGTCAGCAGTAAACCAGGACTGGATCAGAAATCTAGCGGGATCCTCCTAGGATTGTGCTCCTGCTGTGAAGTGTGGAGGTTTTCTGAACTGGATACACGCCTCCCACACCCATAGAGTTTCAGGACCCTTGAAAGAAACAGTTCCTCTCCCTGAAATGACTCCAGCGGTGGTTGCAAGACCACCGAAGAGGGCAAGCCAAGCTGTGAGGGTTCCTGAAGAGGCTGGATACCCACCAGGTCGAGCTGAGGGGGGTCGCGTTACACAAGGCCCAGGGAAAGACTCTGAGGGAGATGATAACGTTGTGAGTGGTATAGAGTTTGACTCAGCTGAAGAGACTGGTGTGGAAAGTGGTCGGGTGCTACGAATAAAAATGGAAATCGCAAGAGAATCATGGCCTGTGAGACAGAAAAGGCAGAATCTGAGACTTGCATCAGAGAAAGACCTTGCTCCCATAACTGAATCATTTGAATCCGATCAAAGTGAGACAGAACAAGCTCAGGGGAGCGTGAGGAGGTCGAGGAGAGAGAGTGAGGTCCGGGATGTCAGTGCTGATATTTGAGATTGAAATGCTAGTCCCTGGACTAGAGGCTAATGGAGTTCTGACATTTACTGTACCATAACCACTTACGGAGCTTGATTTTGGAAGGTCTCATGTTTCGAGCATTTGGGAATCAGCCATCAGCTCAGGAGATTGCAGCATTTCGCATTGAACTTTTGCAGCGTGTCATTGAAGAAGTTGGCTCTGATCTCATAAGGGATGTAAATTGAATTTGAACTGTAAATAGAAATCCTTTTGCTTAAGAAGATAACTTAGGCCTGTGTGGATGAAAAATAAAAATAGGGACATTACCGTAGAAGAAGAAAGAGGGCTAGGGAAGTCTTCCAAGCTGTGTAAATATTGTGCCATGAACTGAAAACTGATTCCACGATTTCAAGAAACTGCATATTAACTTTTTTGTGCAACAGTGAGAGGCAGAGAAAGAGAATTTATATTGATTCTCTTACAGCCACAATCCGAACTCAGTTGAAAATGGAGTCTGGAAATTTGAACCATAGGCACAAATGTATAATAGGTACACTTATTGTAGTCACTGTAGTCACTGTTATGTCCATTATAAGTTCACACAAAGCTGAGGTTAAGGGAGTGGCAGTACATGGCACACCCACCACTTCTAGCACAAAAGAGGGTACATTAGGAGCTGACAATGCTTTGATAGAGCAGACTAGTCATTTATTGCATGTAGATTTGTACAAAGGTGATTATACGTTGACTGCATATACGAAGTTATTGTATGAGTATGTAAATACCATGGATGTGAGAGATTGTTATGTTTGTATGCAATTGCCTGCCTCTGTTCAGGAGTGAATCAGGTATCATCACCTGCCCTTGACATATGGCATTATTTGTAGTTTGCTTCTTGCATGTTTTATGGAAAAGGTCATTGTGAGTACTACTTCTCGAATTATGATTTGATGCTTTCAGAAATTCCAGTCTATAAGCATCTGAACAAATATGACTATTACAAGCATGAAGAGAAAATGGGAAAGTATTTTGTACCTATTGATACCCTAGACACAGCTTATGCACATAGACAAAACTTAACATGTACATTAATTGAGATAGAAAAGAATTTTTTAGATCAAGTAGAAGATAGACATAGAGGACTAACAGTCAAACTCGATAGTAGGGAGGAGGTTTTCATATGGACCAAGGAAGAGTTGGCTCACAAAGCTAAGGGAAGTTATGATCCAATAGCTTTGGATTGGGAACAGCGAGGGAAGGTTTGCATTCAACAAGTGCAGAAGTATTATGATACCATCTTTGTATGACAGAGTGCATGCAAACACACATTTCTGATTGATGCTTCTTCAAAGAAGTTCTTACAGGATGCAGTGCAAGTGGTGCCGAATGTGTATTTCTTGTGTGGGAAAAATGCGTATGTCGGATTGCCGAACAATTGGTATGGCACATGTTCTCTGGCTGTTGTGTTTCCTAAGATATTCCACGTGGAGGATTTGAAGAGTTTGGAAGGGAAGTCACTGCACAGAGAGAAACGTGGTACCAGTGCAGGAGAGATTGTATGAGATGTGTTTGGAGCAATGATACTAGTTTGGGAGTGGTCTTAAACGATGTCAAAATTAGAAGGTTGTCAACTATAGTAGATAAGTTGTCGGTCAATACAGCTCAGTCATTGTTACTAGTAGATGGAAAGATGGTCTTGATAAGAGCTATGGTGATGCAAAACCATCTTGCTTTAGACGTGTTATTAGCAAAAGAGGGCGGAGTCTGTAAAATGCTGAGGGTTCAACAGTGCTGTACCTATATCCCAGACCATAGTAAGGATCTGAGAAAGTATGTAAGGAACATCACTGAGTTACACCATGAGATACATGATTTGGCAACTGAGGGAATTTGGAATAAAGTTGGAAAAGTGTTTGGAAGGGTTGGAAGTTGGTTTGCAAGCCTTGGGAAAGGAATCATTGGCTATATCTTTAAACCAGTAGTAATTGTTGTGTTTTGTGTCATCTTGTTGATGGGAAATTGAAGGCTTACAAGTGGCATCAGTTGAGACGAGTTGAAAATTCTCTTAAAGAGCGAGGAAGAAAAATGGAGAGACTGCAGGACAGTCACTATGAGAATCTTAAGAGCTTAGGGCCAGATGTATCAACATTGTATTTTGCGAGTCCTTAATAGTGAATTTTACCGATTCGCTATTATGGACTCGCAAAATGCAATGTATGTAGGTTTCGCAAATAAAATTGCGATTCCTACGCATTCATTATTTGCGACTCGCAAATTGCGACTCGCAAATAAGGAATAGCTTCCCATTCATTTCTATGGGCCTAGAGGCCCATAGGAATGAATGGGAATTGCATGCGCAATTTGCGAGTACCCAATAGGTACTCGCAAATTGCGCATGCAATTTCAAGGGTGCAAGGGGGCCAAAAGGACACCCTGTTGCACCCCTGAAATATGCATGTGTGCACATGTGGCGCACATACATACCCTAAGGGCATGTATATATGCCACATGGCACCTAGAAAAATGCAAAAAAGTGCATTTTTCTAGGAATTTGCAAATTACCACCAACTTAAAGTTGCTGTTGATTTGTGATTCCTTAAAACCAGGTCGCAATATTTTTTTGCTTCCAGCATTGCATTTAAGGAATCGCAAATTGCGATTCCCTAGATGCATTCGCAAAATAGGTAATCGCAAAAATTGCGATTCCCTATTTTGCGAATGCCTTTTGAGATGATACATCCCAAAAGGCTTTTTACCGTTCGCAAACGGGCCAATTCTGTGATTTGGCCCGTTTGTGAACTGTAAAACGCTTGATATATCTGGCCCTTAGAGAGGTTTCGACTGGGGAGACTGGCTACAACATCTGTTTAGGTCAGTTCTTTCTACAGGGAGTTGTAATGAGGGTGTGATGACACTTGTCATCCGAGGGGGGGACTGGTGTAGCCAAAATTTGCTCTTTCATTTGTAGGGGTGCATTATAATCATGGGTATTCCGCACCCACATATAATCCTTTGTTGTATTAACTTAGGACATTAGAATGTGAACTGTAATAACATGAAAGGTGACATGTTAGGTGTATTTTCAATGTAAACGTGAAGAAATTAACATTGTAACTACGTGTGTTGAGTTGAAAACATTAACGTGCAGAATTTGCACAGGTTGCTGACAAGTGCTCACACAATTGATGTGCTTATGTAACGTGTTAATTTAGATATGCAGTAAATAACGTTCACTTTATGTGTAATTTCATGAGGCCTTTGTGCCATTTCTTATGTTGGCAGGTTTCTGTAGGCCTGAAATGTATTTTTCCCTGGAAGCTCTCGCATTAGATTTAATAGTGAATTTCATGTGCATGTTGGATTTGTTCCTTCTCATGTTTCTGTTGCAGGTAGAGAATTCATCCTTGTTAGCTAGAATAATGTCTTTGTTTTAGGAGGATACATTGAATGTTGATACTTATAATGAAGAACGGTTGTACTTTCTCATCGGAGTAAGCCTGGGAATCAAGGTCATCTCGCCAAGGCCTGGGAGCATCGTTGCCTAGAGGAAAATCACCTACGAGGAGGTGGCTTGCCTGGCTGGCGTGATGCTGCAATGCATCTTGGGATACTACCTGTAATATTGATGTATCGAAGTTAGGGAAAGTGTCCGGGGACTTCTACCTTGCTTTGAGAAGAGAGAGCATCTTAGAACAAGCTCTGTAGCTTTATGCTACTTGACTATCAATGTGAAGAGACTTCTTAGGAAGACTTCACACTCCGACACCTTAATGAATCTTGCCTTGGGAAATGCTAGGTGGGAATGTCATGCTAGTTGCAGTGCAGGGACAGACTAATGCTTTATACCCACGAACTTCCAATGAAGGGGAATCTCGACGTCTGCGCTGTAATCTTCTGTTTTCTAGTACTCGAACTGATTATTCTGTGCATGCTGCACCGCCTTAACTTCACCTGTAGGTTTGGCTTTGTATTAGTTCCAATGTATTTCTATACCCTCATCTTGAGGTGTCTGTATGTCCAACTGTTCTTGGCTTTGTAATAAACGAACTAAACTAAATTGGGAGTCTGTGATTCTTCGGAGTCATAGTGTATTAGAACTGCAATGACTGATTGGCTAACGATTTCTCTCCCCTCTAGGCTTGCATGCTGATAAAAAGAGCCATTGACCTGGGATTCCAGAGCAGATCTAGAATGTGGAACCCGGCTCCTTCAATACCCACCCTGTCCAGACAAGCCATAAACCTGGGGGTCGTGATCGACAACTGATCGAAGGCGCCTGACCGCCCTTCTCCTCCAGAGAGTGTCTCCCCTCCAGTTGCTGCTGCCGAACCGTGCTCCATAGCGCCTCTCACCCCCTCCCTCCACCGGACTACACTTCCCAGCAGCCCTGGAGGCGACGCCAGCTCTTTGCTCCAATTTTAGTGCCTCCCTACGCCAATAAACGGCAAATGCAGCTCGCCCATCACGGGAAGCCGCCTGACCGCCCTTCCCCTCCAGTGGGTGTCTCCTCTCCAGTTGCTGCTGCTGAACCATGTTCCACAGTGCTTCTGATCCCCTTCCACCACCCGACGGCACTTCCCTGCAGCTCCGGAAACGGGGCCATCTGGTTGTACCATTTTTTGCACCCCCTGGCACAATAAGGGGCCCCTGCAACTTGCGCATTGAAGGACGCATGTGGGCGGAGCCCGGGCCAAGGGCAGGCCTGTCTGCACCCATCAGAGCCTGGAGAAGGCTGGGCTGGGCAACCACTCTTTCGCCTGACCCCAGCTTAGGGGACTGTGCCCACCACCCTGTCCCTGCGCTGCCTCCAGTTCCTGTCCCTGCGCTGCCTGCAGTCCCTGTCCCTGCTCTGCCTGCAGTCTTTGTCCCTGCGCTGCCTGCAGTCCTTGTCCCTGTGCTGCCTGCAGTCCTTGTTCCTGCACTGCCTGCTCTCCCTGTGCTGCCTGCTGTCCCTGCGCTGCCTGCTGTCCCCGTGCTGTCTGCTGTCACTGTGCTGCCTGCAGTCCTTGTCCCTGTGCTGCCTGCAGTCCTTCTCCCTGCAATGCCTGCTGTCCCTGTGTTGCCTGCTGTCCCTGCGCTGCCTGCAGTCCTTGTCCCTGCGCCACCTGCTGTCCCTGTGCTGCCTGCTGTCCCTGCGCTGCCTGCTGTCCCTACGCTGCCTGCTGTCACTGTCCCTCCCGCCACCCAACAGTATACTGCCAAGGAACTCCTGGACCTGGATGCCAAAGCAACAGCAGCGTCTCCTCCTCCCCACGATCCACCAAAGGGCCCTTCATCTGCTGAAACTGCCACTTCTCCTGCAACACAACCTACGAAAGATACCGCATCACTCCTGCCCACATGACCAAGAACACCCCACAACTGATCCATTGTATCCTGCTCAAAGCCCGCTCCCTCTGGAAACATGCCACGGAAATCTGGGACACTATCCCCACCCTCTCCACGGACGTTGCCTTCATCACCGGAACATGGCTCAACCCCTCCTCGAACCCCGACATCACCACTGCCACTCCCGAAGGCTATAAGATGATACACGGAGACCGCGCCAACTAACAAGGCAGAGGTATCGCCATCATCTTCAAGGAAACCATCAGATGAACCATCACCAACGATGACCCCATGCCTCTCATGGAACACCTCAACTTCCTACTACAAACTGACGTAAAGACCACAATAAGAGGCACCCTTGCCTACAGACTCCCGGTACCCCGAGCAACATTCTGCGACACCATCCCCAACCTTCATCGTCCCCCTAGCAATCGACTCTCACCACTTCATCCTACTCGGCGACTTCAACTTCCACATCCATTATGCCAAGCCCATCACCCTCCTGGAGAACCTGAACAACATTGGCCTCGCCCAACTGGTCACGGAACCCACGCACAAAGCCGGACACACACTCTGCCCCATTTTCACCTCCAGTGACAGAATGAAATTCAGCCACATCACAGAACTCACCTGGACTGACCACAAGATTGTACACTTCACCATCACCGACGCCAGGTACACCATCAACAGGCATCAGCTCCCCCCTACTGCAGCTGGGACAAGGTCACTGAAACCCAGTGGACACAGGCCCTCAGCACCTCCCAACCCGAGCCTCAACAGACCTAGACCAGGCCATCCAAAACTTGGCCGCCAGGATCACTGACTGCGCTGACAGAGTTGCCCCACTGAAAACTACAAAATCCAACAAGACCTCTAAACACCCCAGCTGGTACACCCCAGATCTAAAGATTACTAACTGTAACTACCACCAACTGGAGAAACGATGGTGCGCCACTAAGAACTCTGCCGACAGAGCAGCTCACAAAACAGCCCTCAGCAAATATCACATTAAGGAAACCAAGAAAGCAGCCATCAACACCCATATCAACTCTGCGGCGAACCACACAAAGGAACTGTTAGAAATGGGATTTCTGGTTGGCTAGGGCAAGCGCCTAAGCCAGGCAGAAACCACCACTCTAGTCAGGGCAAGGGAGTTACACAATGAAGATAACCCCTGCTCACCCCCTTGGTAGCTTGGCACGAGCAGTCAGGCTTATCCCAGAGGCAATGTGTAAAGCGTTTGCACAACACAAACACCGCAGCAACACACTAGGCACACCATAAAAGAAACTCCACACCAGGTTATATAAAAAAAATAGCCTTTGTATTACTCACAAAACACATTAGAACACAATCACATATATACACTGTGCCACCTGGCACTTAGTATGACTTTACAGGGGATTATATACACTTACAGGGCCAATCAGGCCACTGTCAGAACCATCACATCACAGTTAGTGAAAACAACCAGTAATTACTGGTAACAGTGCACTTGGCAACAACATCTTAGGCATACAGCCTAAACATCAGTGCACCCTAGTAGGAAGCATTACGCAAACATCATAATTAGCAACAGTGCCCCACATGGGTGCTCAGCACGACACATTATGCTGTAAACACAGTAAGGGTATTTCACATAGCACATCATGTAAACCCTCAGTCCCAGTGCACCACCGTACCCACTTTCAGAGGGCACACCTTAGGCAAAAAGCATTCGGCATAAATTGTCATCAGTAATGCACCCACTTCATAACACACCATGCCCCTCTAAGGCATGAACATCATTGCGGCACATAACACGGGCAGAGTGTGCATATTAGGGAAATCCCTAAACATGATCCGGCGTACACCATTCCTCAGAGTGCACATTAGTAAGCTACTTTGCCCCCAATTTGCCCACCACTCGTGGTGCAGCTGCCGTGGTAGCTGAGGCGAGGGCCCGCATCGGACTTTCCCCGCGATCCTCACAGGACCAATCGGAGGCCCCTAACAGGGCACCCGACTGCCCACTGCTGGTGCCAAATACGTTGGAGACCTTTCTGGGTCTCATGCGCTCGAAGTCGTGATAGTCCCCGTAATACTGCCAAGGGGCAGCGCAATGCCGCACAGGATAGGAAGACCTCACAAAATCAACTCCCCCACTGGCAGCCGCCTGCGACGCCCGGACTCATCAACACTCCGGGTGGGTCAGGATTTCAAGGGCGGCCTGCTACACACGGAGCAGGCCGTCTGCTTTCCCTTCTACGGCCCCACCCTCCACCAGGCTTCTCCTGCCTGGCTTCCTCTTCAAGGGGCGGGACGCTCCACCCACAGTCAGGCACCCGCTGCCTGGCTTCCTGGTGATTCCTCTCTAATCTCGGCCCCAGCATACGGAGCGAAGTCTCCGCTACGCCTTGGTCCTGGAAATGCGGCCCAGCACACGCTTCACGGTCAAGCGCTGCTTCAAGCAAAAGGCTGCACGGCACGGCTCTCTTTCTGAGGGTCAACAGGGCCCTCTCCTCAGGCTCAGAAAGCACGCGGGGCTCCCCTCATCACCACAGGAGCCCCGCCCACAACCAGGCTTAGCCTTTGCCTGGCTTACTATAGCTGCTTCCTGCCACACGGTCTCCTCTTACGGTAGGCGACACTCAACTGATTCTCTTGCTCACCGAGGACACCTCCAATGCCAAAACCAACTTTTGCAACGCCATGACCAACAAAGCTAAATGGATGAGAGACAACTGCCTCCAACTCAACTCCGACAAACTGAAGTATTGATTTTCCGGAAGAACACCTATGCATGGGACCACAGCTGGTAAGGCCTGCAGACCTCAGACCTACACCCACACCGAATGACCATGCACGCAACCTCAGCATCATCCTCGACAGCCAACTGACTATGAATCGACAGGTCAACGCAGTCACCTCCTCCTGCTTCCACACACTTTGCATGCTCTGCAGGATCTTCAGATGGATCCCAACCAACACCAGAAAGTCCGTCACTCAGGCCTTCGTCACCAGCTGCCTCTATGCTGGCATCTCCACCCAGCTCCTCAGAAGACTCCAGACTATACAGAATGACACAGCCAGACTCATCCTGGACCTCCACAAACGAACCCACATCGCTGACCCCCCCCCCCGACCTGCTAGACCTCTACTGGCTCCCCATCCAGAAGAGATGCCAGTTAAAGATCCTCACACATGCTTACAAAGCCCTTCATGGCCTAGGACCTGCCAACATCAACCATCGACTGAACTTCCACCAACCCGCTAGACACCTGTGCTCCTCCTCACCCGCCCTCGCTCATGCCCCCCACATCCGTTGCAGCCACAGCGGTGGCCGCTCCTTCTCCTACATCACCGCCAAGACCTGAAACGACCTTCCCCTCCAACTCCCTACATTCCCCTCGCTGGCAGACTTCATAAAGAGACTCAAGACCTGGCTCTTCGACTGAGACACAGCGCCCAGATGCCCCTAGGGGTGATAGTGTTGCACTTTAAAAATGCTGTTGATTGATTGATTGAAATATTGATGTCCAGTCAGGTTAAATTGATCACCTCTTTCTGCTTCCACAGCCTCAAGATCCTCAGGAAGATCTTCAGAGGGTTTCTTCTCAACACTCATCAAACTATCACCCACCCCAATTACCATCAAGCTAGACTATGGAAACACACTCTGTGACTGAATCTCCTCCTAACTCACCAAGAAGCTCCCCATCATCCAGAAAGCAGCACCCAGACTTACACTCAAATCCCACATTTCCACTCACCTCAAGGACCTCCACTGGCACGCCTTCCACAAACGTGCCCAGTTCAAACTACTCACTCACACATACAAGGCACTGCACAAACTAGGCCCACCTACCTCAACAAATGCATCAGCTTTCACCCCCCCACCAGACACCTTCGATCCGCCAGCACACATCTGAAGAGCTGGAGTTGGTGGCCATGACTTATCTTGCCTAGCTCCTAAAGCCTGGAACGAACTCCCCCTTCACATTAGACCCTCCAGCTCACTCCTAGAATTTCTGAAGAAACTAAAAACATGGCTCTTCTTATAGGGCCCAGCCAGAGCAGCCCATCCTTTCTCAAAGTGCAGCGATACTGACCTGGGTGATATGGGTGATCTACAAGTAAACATAGCATAACAGAGTCCAAGCCTGTGAGAGAACTTGCCACCCAAATATCTTGACTGCAACCAACCAGTTTCTTAATAGAGGCCTACAAAGTTTGGCACCCCCATGGATACTCTTGAGAGTGGTAGTTCCAGTCCTAGGGCTTGTGAAGATGAATATTATGCCATCCATTGTGTTTCAGTGGATCTGCCAATTTGGGTTGGTGGTGAGTTTTGGGGTTTCTTGATTTTGGGGATTGTTTTTGCTGGAAACTTAACAATTGAGGCTGAAATCTACTGAGATGCTTAGCCTTGAAATCAGACATCTGGAAAACTGTGCTAAAAGGGCTACTTATCATAACCAACTTGATGCATTGTTGAAGTCTGTTTGGTACATCTGCCTTCATGATCTGCTGTTTGTAAGTTGAGAGTCTAATAAATCTGGGAGTTTAGGAAACCAGCCAAAACACCTAAACCTCTTCATATAAATTGATTCTAGGGCCACACACTATTTTGGCATAGCACCGTAATGCGTGAGGGCTATAATCATGTTTAGTATCATAGCTCATCTCCATGGATTCCTAACACTGTTTTTTTGCATTTTTATATAGAGCAAACATGGCCGAAAGTCATCAGAGAGCTTTACATGAGCACCAGGTTACATTACACTAGGTCAGATTTGTTTTTAGACACAGGGAGATTAAGTGATTGGCCCAGAATCACAGGATCTTGAGCCGATGACAGGACTCAAACCTGGTTCCCCATTTTCAAAGTTGGCAGCTCTGGTCGTTAGGCCACATCTCTTCCCAATATTCAACTCTCTTTAATATTTTTTTGCCCTGACTTTCCTACATACATATACAAATTTTAATTTTTTAAAATATGCTTTTGAACAGACTTTAATTTTATAAAGTGTAACTGACTGTGTGATACAGTATCTGAGCTTCAAACCCTCTACACCTCCCAGAACAACCACTGACCGTTTGATATGCTACACTTGGAGAATCAAGTGTACAAATGGAATGGAATGAAATCATTCTTTTTGCCAAGGTGGTCCCACTTAGTGTTCTGCTTTTGTGTTTGACTTTCACAGTAGGTGACGCATGCTGGCCAGCCCAAAGCTAAATGTACTGTGCTTGAGAAATAACCCCTCCAAAACTGCAGCATTTAGGCAATACAGAATGAGAAATGTAATGTAACAATTGATTTAGATTACATTTAACACTGATCCATGTTTTCAATTAATAAATATAGTTTTATCTGCAGTGTTTTGTAAGAGGGTATTCCCATTTCTGGCTGGCCTATAATCTTCACTTTTCACATCCAATCTCCTCTAGAACTGAGGAGATAGATGCTGGCCATCAAAGAGAATCCCAAAAGGAGGATTTGGGAAAACGAGGGATCTTGCTCCAAATTTCCCAGGCTACATTTCCTTGGAAAGAGCACCCACAACACAATGCTTCTTTGAGAATTGGGACTTTTGTGAGAACAGTGGAGAACTGGAACAGATGGGAGCTTGAAGTTGGATATTTTCCTTCATTCTTTGTAACTTTGTTCACCTTCAGAGGAGTTTAGGAAGATGTGCAAAAGGGCTCTAGGCTTCTGTTCTGTGTCTTTCGTTTGGTGAAAGGATTCTGGAATAGCTTTTGACAAAAAGCTTATCCATGGAACAGTAACAAAGTCACATACAGGGAAATGTTGGATGGAGAACACTCGGAAATTGTAGTTTGAGTCGCTCCTGGGTGATTACCAATTACAGACAGGTTTTATCCTTTTAATTGCCCAGCTTGATCCTTTCACAGGGAACTAACTAGCACCAAAAAGACTTTCCGACTTACTGACTGAACACTTTCTATTTCCTGATAGAGGGCTGTGGAAATACGTTGTCTCTTGTTCTGTCTTTAATGGTTGAGACTAAATGGGTGCTTTGCTGTCCCCAAACAATATAGGGATCACATCATGCCAGCGAAACCTGCATGCCCTATGTAACCTCTCCCATATTACTACACTAGAGCGTGCAGAAGGTTCCAGAAAAAGATGGGGCAGTGGCTGCTTGGAACATGTTAAATAGATAATTTTCAACTGCACATGTATACTGCCTGGCCTTTGCGAAACTTCTCCCTTTTATCTGCATAGTGCAAAGAGTCTGGTGGTCGAATGAAGATGGCCCTGCTTCAAAGCAATCTTCGGAACCAATGTAAGTGGACATGTTACTACAGATCTAAACAATAGCTTTGGCAAAGATTTTCAACCGTCAAAAAGTATGTACGTCTGAATGGTAACTTGCTCCTGTCTGTGCTACTCCCTACAATAACATTATTTGATTTTCCCATTGTTTCTTTTACAATGTCATTTTAATAATTGCCCCATTCAGATCAGAGTTCCACACAGCTCAACCCTCTCCCCGTCACTATTCAACCTATATGTGGAACCACTAACAGACATACTCCGCCCTGCCAACATCTCTTTCCACATGTACCCTGATGACACTCAGATTTACATTAAGATTTCATCTTTGGAGGAGATCAAATCAATGAACGAGGCATTAAGGGCGACAATGCTATGGTTAACAAGCAATCAGCTTAAACTAAACACACAATAAAACTGAATTCCTCCTAATATCCCCCACCAAAAACTCGCCCACTATAAAAGAATGGACCAATTCTATCACCGCACTTAACTGCACCCCGAACATTGTGGAATCAACCAAATCACTATGAATTACCCTAGATCAGAGCCTGAACATGCAATCCCACATCAATTCGTAGGCGAGGAATACACAATTTCACTTGAATTATATCAGGAAACTGAAACCATTCATCGAAACAGCAGACCTCAAAATGGCAGTCCAGGCATTAGTAATCTTGAGGGTTAAATACGGATGCACAACACTTTCAGGGCTTCCCAAGATTGCAACAGCTCCTCTAAAAGCCTGCCTCATTGCAGCAACAAGGCTTATAACAGATTCAAAAAAATTCGACCACATCTCTCCTCACCTGAAGGCGCTGAACTGGCTACCATACGAAGCGAGAATTCAACTCAAAATGGCATGTATCACACACAAAGCTTTATACCTCAATAAACCAAGGTATCTAGCTCAGAAATTGGAGACTTCCGGTGGAAACAGACTTTCCAAGAGCGCCAGAGATCTAGTGCTGAAGCCACCAATTTTCCAATCTGGAACTCGCTACTTCCTAGCATCAGAAGGCTACCAAACGCTGCAAGATTCAAGAAAGAAGTCAAGATCTTTCTAATGAGCAAATTCCGACCGTAACCTTTACCGATCAATCTCGTAAGACTCACCTAAAAACTCTTGCTTAACTACTCACGAGCTCTCTTGCCAAGGTCCCATTTCACCTGTTATGTATAGGTTCTCACATTCCTTTGTGCTAACCAACTAATATGCAATATGGTTCCTCTAGACTTACATTCTGTGAATGTGCTTAAGTCTATGTTGCTGAGTGAAGTTACTGTTATAGTTTTGAATTGGTTATAATTTGTTAAATGCTTTCCAGCAAAATGTACTATAAAAATAAGTATTTACGTCTTCACTGTGAAGCACTCTGACACCCTACGGTATACAAAACACTGAATAAATAAATAATTAAAATAACTCCTGATCCTGATTTCTGTTTTTCTTAATTTGATGTCATTTTATGTATTCCACTTGTTAAATAAGGTTTAGAAAATGTAGGTTCTTTATTTTTTGATTGTATGCTGGTGTTTGTGGCATTGCCGGCGTAAACATGCATTTCTGTGAGACAAGTCTTGGATCTTGAGCCAAGCTACCAAGTGTGAACTAAGAATTCCTCACAGAGGCCATTGGTTGGGCTGTGTGGGAGCTCCTTCCCAGCTCACACCAAGCTGTGACCTCTACCCCCAGACTAACAATTCGGTTTCCTACCGGGAGTAACTTGGTTATCCAACTAGAATGCAATATTCTCTGAGGGCAAGGACACCAGGAATATTTCACTGTAACTGCCACATACTGCCCAGTAACCACAGACAGACTCGAGACGCAGATCAAAAGGTATTATAGGAACTGCACATTCTTCCATGATATCTGGTTTTGTGTTGGATCATTGAGCAGTTTTTATGGTTTGTACAACTGTTTCTCATTTGTCCCCTACTTAGCCTCAACCTTTCCTGCCTGAGTTGCCAGCAGTGTCCAATACTTAGGGCCTCTTTACAAGGTCCCTTTACATACAGGGACAGGAACTGTGGTTACCGTCTGCACCTGAATTAGAAGATCCTTGAGATCACCGTGGATCCGTGGAGTTTCACCTGGAGATTTAAGCCGCTGGAAACTGAAAGCAGCGAAACATCCAGGTGAAACTCCAAGGCAAAATGACATTTGCAGGGACATCAGACCCGGAATTATTGCTTCACCCGGTAACTCCTGATTTCCAAAGGCCCCTCCAGGTCCTACTTGTAATTCTCTAGGAACTCTGACCCCTCTGGAGTGGTTCCCTCTTGACCCGTCGTAATGAGGACCATAGTCATTCACTGTCTCACTTCACCGATGAGGGGAAGGGACATCAAGTGGGTGTTGGGATTACATAGAGGTGGACAAAAATAACGTCCTTCCTCTGAACTACATATTTTGCATTTACACTTTTAATAAAAGGGTGCAATTGGGAAATGGTATAACAACGCTCCAGTTAGAAGCATCTCCTGTCAGCAATGTCTGTCCATTTCAAGTTCACGCTCATGAAGTGTCTGAGCCTAACCATAAGGAGCTCTGCCAGGAAGGCAGGTGTCAGATACACCGTTTGACTGGCTTGTGTTTCCCCAGCGTCTGGGCTGCTTCTTGTTAGACCAGACCAGTCACACTTTACATGAAGATCTGTACACACGATCAGCTCTGCACGGCCTCGCTCAGCACGGACTGACTTCAAAGACTGCTCTAGGAACTGCTCTTTTCTGCACCAGCAATCGCCTGTGGGAGTGTGCTATGTGTTAAGGTTTTTGTCTAGGCGTGGCTTCCCTCTTCTCACTGTTGACTTTTCACAGACGTCGCTGCCCGCTGCAGTGTTTGCTCACTGCTTTAGCTTCTTGTGTCCAGAGCAAAGCGTTCTGGGAAATGCATGAAAAGGGCTTTGTGCCGGGCTGTTTGCGCCAAGCGGCTCTGCTATCAGGGAAGGTGCAATGAGTAATGAGGAGGTGGAGCGGGCAGTGAGGACGTCCTCGCGCCCACGGGCCCGGCTCTCCTTCCCTAGAAGCAAACACACCTGACATTTAGGAACAAAAGCCTGCCTAATCGCTGATAGCGCTCTGTGCTGGCCCAGATCGCGTCCACAAAACCGATCACAGGGACTTAAGTGTTCATGGGAAAGTGAAGCCAGAACGAGCGTCTTCTGTGTTTTTTGTAGCCAGCTTCCTTGACATTTGTAAGCAGAAGCAGCACCTGTTTTTAGTAATAAACTGTTTATATTCAAATATTACGGATTTACATTTAAGCCAGCTGTTAAAACTGCCAGTATAGCAGGATGAAGCTTGCTGCGCCAGTTGTTTTTGCTCATCCGTGTAATAACTGGGCTTCACCTTTTCATCACTGTCAAGTAAGTGGCCTGACTGAGGCCGTTAGGCCCATCCCTGGAGGGTGTTGTGTTTTTTATCCAACAACGCTGTGCATGCTAAAACTTCAATGCTCATACTTATAATGAGAAACGCGAAACTACCGGCTTTCTGGGTGTTGCATGGCTTGTGATCAACCCCTTGACATGCGCCCGAAACATACCTTCTCCAAGTTTTTCACAGCCTCGGGTTTCCATGAGCTGTTCAAGCCTAGTGGGTCAGCTGGTTCCTGAGCTGGTACCTGAACCCATCAAATCTTCCAGAACTTCGTACAATCAATGACCACTGCAGGTGATTAGCATCTTAAAGAACTCCCAAGCCTAAATACAGTGTCTGAGTCCGCCAGCTGCCGCACCTCAGAGACATTTCATGTGAAAGGTTAACTGTGGTGCCTATTAATGTTTTATGATCACCTTTTTGGACCCATGATTTAAAGCTGATTTGGTATATTTTCGGGGGTGAAAGTTCTTTTGGTTGTACAAGATCTACATCACCGCCACAAGAGCATAGTCTCTTCTACCCTGGGCCACGTTTCTCTGCAGTAGTGACCGACAGCTATTCCTTAGTCGCTAATGTGTGCAGCAGTATATAGCAACACTTTGTTGAGTAAGTAAAGATGTGTGTTTTTTCAAAGTTATTGTCAATCTGGACCATTTTAGATGAAGGTAATTCTTTATTTAATGGCTTCCACCATCAGCCTTATTGTGGGTAAAAAAAAAAAGAGCACATGGTGAGGGATGAAATGAACTCAAATCTGATAGCTGTCGCACATTCGAATTATCTCATGAATACCACCCAGCTGTGGTGTGTTATCACATTTCACACTAAGGTGCACATTTTAACTGAATGAGACCTGCGCAATGTCATTAGCTGCTAGGCTGCCTTTACTTTGTCCCAACTGTAAAGGAGCATGGCAGGCCAATTTATAAGTTAGTCAATTTGCACATAGGAGCTAAGTTGGAAACTCCTCAGGGCTCATGAGGAGTGAGAGAAGGGAAGGAAGGACAAACACCTCAGTAAGGCGCAGCGGGTGAGTTTGGCGGTGCAACAAAATCTCTCACGCACAACACCTCATAATACTTTCCATTACAAACTACAAACATACACCCACCTTCCAGACTACACAAATGATACACACCATGAACAAACTCCAATGCCAAGCCTTCTCCCTTCCCCCACACCTAACACATATACAGCAACACAGCAACTCTCTTTTAAGCGTTTCATCCATTGGACAAATTAGAACCTTACTACATGACCCACATGCTGCACCACCACCACTAACTCATACACCTTCCACCATAAACAGACACACACAAAATAATCAGCATGCCACTCCTCACAACTTTGCTTCTCCATGTCTACTGCACAACAAGGCTACACTCCAAAAAAACAACACAGCTCATCAACTCCCTCTCAACCACCCTCTCCACCACATACACACACAGACCCATCAAAATGCCTTCTTAGCCTGCTGGATGAGGAACATGACACAGAACAGCTACAGTATTGCTATCCTCATACAGCTAATGCCAGCACTAAGGACACACCAGCTACAAACCCACAAAATACTGCTCACTCTTCTACAAAACAAATTCACACTATCACCAAAGCACATTCTCTAAAATGCCTACTAATAAATGCTCGATTGCTCTCTAAAAACAAGCATCACATCTATGACCTTCTCACTGACACAAAACCTGACATACTCTTCATAACTGAATCATGGTTGGGAGATGATATGGCTCCAGTGTTGCATGAAGTAGTTTCTCTAGGCTATCAAACTATCACGCAAAATCGTATAGGCAAAAGAGGAGGTGGCTTAGCTGTTGTGTTCAGGCAAACATTAAATATCACTAAAGCTGATGACGTCTCCATACAAGGTTGTGAGGCCCTCTTCACCAGATGCAACCCTACACCATCTACCTCCTGTACCTTCTTGCTCCTTTACAGACCTCCACCTAGCAATACAACATTCCCAGACACACTTCTAGACACAGTTTCATACCTGATAACACAACACTCCAACCTATGCATTCTGGGTGACCTCAACATCAGCAACCCGTGCAGGTAAGAGCGGTGGGGCCAGGTTGTGAGGGATTTGACAGACAACTACTAGGGAAAATTATATAAATAATTAATTTTCCCTCGTCATCTGTCGAAATACCCCCGCACTTATTTGCACAGGCCGCTGTTGCTAAACATTTGTGTTAGATCTGGCATCCTTGGCATACTCTTCCCCCTAACGTTTTAGCTTCATACCTCCTGTTTTTCTGACTTCATGTTTGCTGGCTGTAAGACTCTGTCCACTGTACTACTGCTAACCGGTGTTAAAGTGCTTGTGCTCTCTCCTTAAAATCTGACAGAATTGGCTTACACCCAATTGGCATATTTTTATTTGATTGCAAGTCCCTCGTTAGGTGGCACTACTTGTGCCCAGGGTCTGTAAATTAAATCGGTGGGCCAGCAGCACTGATTGTGCCACCCACTTAAGAAGCCCTTTAAACATGTGTCAGAGCTGAAGCAGAGCGGGGATGACCGTCTGCGGAGGAAATTCAGCTGCCTCCCATTCCTCGCTGGCAAAGCAGTGCAGAGCGGTGTGACCGTCTAACCCAGCCCGCTGGCGCGCCATCAAACCAGAGTGAGGTCCATACCGGGCTCGAGGTGTACAGGTGCGACCAGGGGTCAATCAGGCCCGAGACCCCTTCCAGGAGCGGAGAGATTGCTGCAAGAAGACCGGAACCCCGGAGGCCGGACTGGAACTGCGGCCACAGGCGCTGTACCCGAGAGGGAGAGAGGCCCAGCGGTCGAGGCGGAGCGAGCCGGGGGTCCCCCTCAGCAAAGTCTTCCTCGAGCAAGGTCAGTCGAGCTGCCACTGGAGGGGTGAGGGGGAGCCGGCGGAGCATATACCCAGCCACATGAAGCAGAGCAGTCCCCTAGGCGGGCGGCTGGAGGATAGATCGACCCCGGAGGTGGGCGGCTGGAGGATCAGGCCCCCGGGGACAATGATTGGAGGTGAGAGGGAAGTGAGAGGAGGAATCCTCAGAGGTCGGAGGGTGCCCGGCCTGCCCTTGGGGCTGCCGAAAGCCGATGTGGCGGTCCTGAACGGGAGCTGAGTCCGCTACCGCAGAAGATCAGACAGCGTAGGGAGGGACTTTGCTCGCGTGCACGGCAGGACCCCCTGCGCGGCCGTGAAGGCCACGGGCCACCAGGAGGGGTTTTAACGATAACCCTTGCACCCCGGAATGCACTAGAGGTGCCACAGGAGAGCTCCTTCTCCCCCCCGCAGAGAGGGACGCGGAGGCCAACTCTGGCACTTAATCGTTGAGGCCTGAAGGCGGGTGTGGTATCTTGCCTTCTTCTCTACTCTGTCCTTTCTTTGTGTCCTGTACTTTGCTGCTCAGCCAGTCTCTGTGATGTCATGGAATGTTGCCTCTGTGTATGTTCAAGTGTATGAGTCAGTTTATCTATGTAGGCTGAGCAGCAGGGTTGCTGCTCCTGGTGGGGCTTACTATCCTGTACATACATACTTGGATTAATATGCTGTTTATCCTACTTCAACTCCTGTAATTATTTCCTAAGAATAAACCTGGAATTTGGATACAGCTTCAACAGAGTCATCTTATTTTTATTGAACTTCACACTGGCCACGAGCTGAAAAAGGACACATTTGAGAGAAAAAGGACTTCACTGAACTTAAAGAGATCATCTTTGCAACTAAAGACAAGAAGTGAAACATTTAAAAATTACTTTCTTGCGTCTGGGTGCCCCACCGGTGTCTGGTTCCAACGGACAGTCTCAACCCAGAGCATTGCCTTACTTCTAAATTATCTGCAACATACTTAAAGGACTACCTAGTCTACTGCTGGTGAGGCAGCTTACTTGTGAGTGACTGTTCTGCTGCTGACTATCCTCTGTCTTTGTTATTTGTGCCAACCTGGTGTTCAAAAACTTACTACTTACAAAAGCGCTACTTGTACTGCGTGGGAGTCCGTGTCTTGACAGCCTCAGCCCAGGGCATGTGATCTGACGCTGCCTAATGATAATTAATTTAGCGTCAACAAGGACTTGTGCTAACTAAGCATTGTTTAAATCTTGCTGAATCAACCTGGCTCACACTTAAAGGACGACCCGGTCTACTGCCATCCTGCTAACCTGTGAACTAGTGTGCCTGCATCACTTCTACAGTCCCACTACTGCGTTTGGATGTTTTTGTTTTGTGATGAAAGTTACGTGTACTCATTCAGATGGGCATTTACTTGAAGTGAAAAGAACAGAACAGTACTCTTACAGTTTGCTATGGCATCTTAGCAATTTATGGATATCGCTTTTCTGGCTTTGAAGGATATCGCTTTTTCTGGCTTTGCGACGAGTGGAACTGTGTCTGAAGAGCATGGCTTATAGTATTTAGAATCAACAATACTCTTACCAGTTTGAGTGACGGTTGGTAAATCTCCCCTCCATCTGCATCTTTCAAGCAGCTCTGCCGTTCGGAGAATCATCCTTCTCGAGCCCCATCTCGAGCTCCTCCATGAGGTCTTCCTCCTCAAGTCCATGGAACACAACCACGAGCCTATGGTACAAGCACTCGTCATCGCGCGAGGTCACGCAGCGTGACCTTATGTAGCGGCCATTTTTTATTTAGGTTTTTGCTACCTGGTATCCTGGCAACAAGGTACTATTGCCTGGATTGTTTACGGAGTGTCACCAACTTCCTTGCTATAACGGTATTTACCTTACTAATCTTCTCATTGTTTGGCGTTCCTAGTGTACTTTCTTCAGCGCCAATTGCACACGGTGATGTGCACACCTTCATGACTTTCCAACAAAGATTGTGTCTTCGTTAGACGTGTCACTATTCCTATTAATGTGCGGTGGCACACACACCTAATGTACGTTTTAAATGTTTATTCTGCACGGCATTACAGTGTTCCTTTTATCTGAAGAGTTAAAAGTGCATTTATTCTTTATCTATACTGTATTTTTGTCTAATGTACTCCTTATTTTATTCTTATGATGCTTATCTCTCTTGCTTATATGCCAGACGTTTACTATGTTTCACTAAATTTGAAATCTGCTTATGTAATATTTTTTTTTATGCTTGCTAGTGTTGAGGCTACTATGGTATCCAATCTAATTACTTGTGCGGAGCCATGTTGAGTTTAAATCGTATGTTCTTATTTTAACATGTTTTTTTTTGTATTGCCATGTGCTACAATTGCTAATTTTATTGCATCCTAAACTGCAAATGCCAATGTCATTACATGTATTTTCTTGTGTGGGCTAGTTACCTCACAATGTCATTTTAAAGTGTTTCTTTAAAAAGTGCTGGGTTTGCTTTGTGCAGAGCATCCTAAACTATTGTGCTGAGCCTTTAAGGTGCTCAATTCTGTTTGTGCTGGGATTGTTTTTTGCAGGGCTTCCTAAACTATTGTGCTATTTTGTTAGGCATGCTATTGTGCTGAGCCATTAAAGTGCTCAATTCTGTTTGTGCTGGGATTGCTTTGTGCAGGGCGTCCTAAACTATTGTGCTATTTTGTTTACGCATGCTGGTGCTGAGTCATTAAGGTGCTCAAACCTATTTATTTGTGCTGAGTCATTTAGGTACTCAATTCTATTTAAATGTGCTGAGCCATTTGGGTGCTCAATTCAGTTTACGCTTTCTTGTGATGGGCCATTAAGTTGCCCAACTCTTTTTACGCTTTCTAGTGCTGGGATTGCGTTTTGCATGCGTCCCAAACTATTGTAGTGGTAAATCTTTATTTTAAGTGACTTGTTGTGAGCATAATTTTTGAGCTCGTTGCGGGAGCACCTTTCGCTCTCATCATTGCTTGCGTTTTCAAGTGATGGTTTACGGAGCACGTTCGCTCCATCTTTCCATTTGTTTTTGTCCGGTGGTGGACTGAAACCACGTTAAGTGAGGTTTTTCACTTATTATTTGCATTTATTGTTGTACACCATTCTTTAGGTTGTTCTGGGTGATGGGACATTTCACTAAGCTTAAACCCATTTCTTTTTTGTTTTATGTTATTAAACACTTCTCCTTGCTGTGGAAAGGGGGGTTTGTATGTGTTCTGTCTCTTGTATTCCTTTCTATTCTGTTTTCTGTGCTCTCTTTCTTACCACTCGTTTCCTTAGTTTTTATTGTCTCCGTTAGGGAGGGAGATATGTGGTATCTTGCCTTCTTCTCTACTCTGTCCTTTCTTTGTGTCCTGTACTTTGCTGCTCAGCCAGTCTCTGTGATGTCATGGAATGTTGCCTCTGTGTATGTTCAAGTGTATGAGTCAGTTTATCTATGTAGGCTGAGCAGCAGGGTTGCTGCTCCCGGTGGGGCTTACTATCCTGTACATACATACTTGGATTAATATGCTGTTTATCCTACTTCAACTCCTGTAACTATTTCCTAAGAATAAACCTGGAACTTGGATACAGCTACAACAGAGTCATCTTATTTTTATTGAATTTCACAGCGGGCTCCTGAGAGACGAGAGCTGAGGCGGCCTCTGCGAGCTCCATATTCGTAGCACACCTCTGTGGGGCCCCGCGGGCGGAGAGAAGGAGTTTTTGGAATACTAATGCAGAGCACAAGCGGCTGGCGCCCCAATACAGAGAGTTGCTCACAGTAAGACGGAAGGTTACCTACGTGTTCAGGAGCCCAACCCAGGAAGGCACCTCGCGCCCAACAAATGGCATCAACTAAGGGGAAAAAAGAAGGCTCAGTCAGGGATCTCCTCTTCAAGCCACCAACCAATAGTTTAGATGCACCGCTCTCCCTGCCAGGGGCCCCAGCAGGCACAGAGGTCGGGGATGCTGAGGCCCCCATTACTCATTCCTTCCTCAAAACCCTGTTTGCCTCACTAAAGGACGATCTACAAACTATGGAAAAAAAACTGGCACAAGAAATTAGAGATGTACGGAAGGACCTGGATTAATTGGGAGACAGAGTGGACACACTAGAAACACAGGCCTCCACCAGGGACGAGGAGATAGACCAGCTTCAAAAGGAGGTCCTCCGCCTAAAAGATCAACATCTGGATCTCCAGGTGCATTCGGAGGATCTTGAAAACCGCTCCCGGCGCAATAACATTAGAATCCGAGGCATTCTGCAGGGGGCGGAGGGACCAGACATTGCATCGTACATGGAGGATCTCTTTCGCTCCATCCTGGGTTCCCCGCTAGACCAGAGAATCAAGTTAGACTGCACACACAGAGTGGGCCTGAGGAGGCCACCTCCGGCCTTGCCGGATGATATCCTTACATGTGTAAATGACTTTAAGCTTAAAGAAAGAATTCTCCGACAGGCGAGAGACAAGCACCCAATTAAAGTTCGGGGCCTCCGGCCCATTCTATATCAAGACCTCGCAGCCTCTACACTGCAAAAGAGGAGAGAGTTTCGGCCAGTCATGGCCCACCTGCGGTCCATTGAGGTCCCATATTCTTGGGGCCATCCCTTCCAGCTGATTTTTCATTGGGAAGGCAAGATTCACCATCTCCGCTCATTGCGAGAAGCTAACAAACTGCTGAACTTAACAGAGGTTACCCAGGGAGACCCCACTCAGGCTGAGATCAAGGACAGAACCTCGAGAGGGTATGAGTGGCAGAAGGCGGGAAGCTCACCACTATGTCTTCGCCCTGACCCGGAGACAATCACCAAAGAGAAGAAGGCGGTTATAGCCTCTCTCGGAGAAGACACTGATCCCCCAGAATGAGAAACACAACCCTGATGCTTGGCCGCAATGGGGTGAGCTGGTCCTGGGACCCGAGGGCTCGTTTTTCTGAATTCCCGGTCCTTTTGACCGGGAGGAGCCCAGGCGGGGCGGGATGGGTCTTGCTGATATCTCACGCCCTCTCTCATGGGTTATATAACCCAGGAGTATTGCAATGCTCGTCAGTTTTTGTTAAATGTTTGTTGTAATGTTCTGGGGTTGTTCAGTCCACCTCCCATTCCAGATACACAAGACACTAACCAAAGGGATTCCCTCGCAGTCAAGGCACTAACTCTAAGCATCTCTCAGGACATGACACAGATAGGCCCTGCAGTTTTCATGTCAGCCTCTTACAGCTGCTCAGTGGACAGACCAGATGAACCCACACCTTAAGATAATCTCATTAAACGTAAAAGGCCTCAACAATCCGGTCAAAAGATGGGCTATACTTTCATATCTCAAAAACACTGATGCACATATAGGTCTCCTTCAGGAGACGCATCTCTTGGCCCGAGACACACACAGACTGCGCTCTAAGGCAATCCCTCAACAGCTCTTCTCGTCCCACTCCACCAAAACAGCGGAGGTAGCTACTCTTATTTCCTCCAATTTCACAGGCAGAGTAGGTCCCAAACAAGCAGAACTCAGGGGCAGACTACTGGCCCTTACCTATCAACTAGGATCCCACACCCTCACCATTGGCACAGTGTACGCTCTGAATGAGGGGCAGGAAGGGTTCTTACACAAGGCAGTATTAGAGATATCCAGATCAACGGACCGGTCGTTGTTATTGGGTGAGAACCTCAACTTGGCCTTTGATAATGAAGCGGACAGATTGGCACAATGACAGGGACAGTCAGGAGCTCTCATGGAAGAGGGGAAGCGGATGCTGGCAGATGCAGGATTGGTAGATGTATGGAGGGCCTACCATCCAAAAGATAGAGAGTACACCTTTTACTCTCACTCCCATAAGACCAATGCCAGGATCGATAACTTCCTGGCCACCAAAGCAGTTGTCCTGCAAGTTCAGCAGGTAGACATACTTGCCCGTTCATTGTCTGATAACTCGACAGTGTGCTTGACTCTGGCCTTTCCGGGTTCCAGTCTTGCGCGCCGCACCTGGCGCCTAAAGGAAACAATGCTTCAGAGCCCTGAGGTAGTGTAGCAAATTACAGAAGCAATAACTAATTACCTAGACGCGAATGATACTCCCAAAACCCTCATAGCACTTCTCTGGGACGCTCTGAAGGCAGTAATTAGGGGGGGCTAATCGCCATTGCCGTATTCGACAATAAAACCCGAAGACTCAAGCGAGACCAACTCATGCAGGAAGTACAGGAGCTAGAACGTATCCACCAGAGAATGGGCGCCCCCAGGATTTGGAGGCAGCTGTAATCTGCACGAGCTTAATTAGCAGGCCTAGACTTAGATAGGGCAGAGTATGCAGCGCTGCGCCTTCAACACTCCTTCTACACTGGGGGGGACAGAAGTGGGAGACTGCTGGCCAACAGACTTAGGGTGCAGAGGCAGACCTCTAGCATCCTCACAGTGGTCAACTCGCTAGGTCAAGAGCAGGCCTCTGACCAGGCTATTGCCAAAATGCTCTGCCACTATTATGCAGAAGTATATGGAGCACAACACCTACTTTCACACGGCCCTGCCCAATATATGCGCGATGTGAGCACTACCAAACTAACGCCCGATCTGGCTGAACAGCTTGAATCCCTGATCAAATTAGAGGAGGTGATCTCTGCCATTTCCAAACAGAAACTGCTTAAATCCCCAGGTCTGGATGGCTTTCCCTCTCTTTTTTACAAACCCTTTGCCCCATATAAGCTCCGATACCCACAAGAGTATACAACTCAATTGGGATTTCCTCCCTAATCCCATCAATGATGCTAGAGGCACTAGTCACTGTGATACCTAACCCCGGAAAGGACAAACGACAATGTGCGTGTTACCGGCCTATCTCCCTCCTTAATGTGGATTTTAAATTATTCACAGGGATTCTGGCGCAACGCCTCTCCTCTTTTACCAGGTTTGATCGACCCGGACCAAGCGGGTTTTGTGCCCAGTCGCCAATGCTCTGATAACACCAAGGGCCTCTTACATATCATTGACAAAGCGGAGTGCTTTGGTACCGAGCGCATGATTCTCTCCATTGACGCAGAAAAAGCGTTTCATAGGGTGCATTGGCCCTATTTGGAGGCGACTATGCCACACTTTGGCATACTGGAGAGGTTCATGGGCTGGGTCTTAAGCAGCTACACCAAACCAACAGCCTCGATCCGAGTGAATGGCTTCACCTCTACTCCCTTTCCTATTCAACAGGGAACGAGACAGGGATGCCCGCTCTCCCCGCTCCTATTCGCCCTCTACACGGAGCCCATGGCCCATAGAGTACGCACTAATCCCCTGATATTGGGGGTGGTTTTTGGAGGGGAGGAGCACAAGATTAGTTTATATGCGGATAACGTAGTCGCCACCCTGGAGAATCCTAAAGTCTCCTTACCCGCCCTTATGGCTGAATTGGAACAGTTAGCTCAGGCGGCAGGCTTTAAAGCCAATGTCCACAAAACACAAGCCCTCAACCTGTCCCTCATCCCACCACAGCAGAGGAACTGAAGCGCGCTAACCAAATACAATGGGCCCAGGAAGCAATACCCTACTTAGGCATTCAACTCACAGCAAGCACGTAATGCACCATTTCACTGAATTACACAGCACTACTCCAGCACATACGAGAATGCCTACGTAGATGGAGACCGCACACACTGTCCTGGCTAGGCAGCATTGCAGCGATAAAAATGACAATCTTGCCGGAGATACTATTTCTTTTTCAGACCCTCCCGTTAGACCCACCCTCAGGAGTGATTAGCTCTATGCAGCGCGACCTGGAGCACTTTATATGGTGAGACAGAAGACCCAGACTGCGCAGGGAATTATGCTATAGACCCCCAATAGAGTGTGGCCTGGCAATCACAAACCTGCAGGAGTACTATTGGGTGGTGGAGCAGAGTGCCCTGGTGGAGTGGTCACGGCCAGAATCAAAGAAACTCTGACTTTTTATGGATAGAGCCTTAGCTAATCAACCCTTGTGGGGGATCCCCTTTCTCACTAGAGAGGCGCGTCCCTGCAACCTCTAATCTCTCGAGGGTCACACTAGCCCCCCTGGGAGCTTGGGATAAGGTAGCTATGACCCACGCACTCACGACGTTTCCCTCACTGTTAACCCCCATAGTAAACAACCCTGCATTTGACACCAGGACTGGAATCAGGGGCCTACAATCAATGGACTTGAGAAGGACGTAGGTCTATTGGACACTTCTTTGACTTTGATGGTCCTTTGTCATTTGACGACTTCCGTACACAACAGAGTCTCCCGGAGGTAGAGCGCTTCCACTATCACCAAATTAGACACTGGGTACTTCAAGCAGGCGTTCGGGACAGGGCACAGAGGCAACTCACTCCGTTTGAGAAATGGCTGGTGACGAAACACTCAGACTCTCGCTTGATAACAGAACTTTATGGCCTACTCAGCATGCCCCCAGGGCTGACAAATCCCCAGGCCAACTGAGGTGGGAGAGGGAACTGGGGAGGATGCTCTCAGGAAAGGAGTGGACTGACATCTATAGAGCTCGCCACATGGCGCTCAACGTGGCCAGCATTGAGACTGCTACAAAAGTTGTCACCTATTGGTACCTGACCCTTCAGAGACTCCACAGAGGCAACCTAGCCCGAGACCCCCTGTGCTGAAGAGCATGCGGTTCATTGGGCACATTGACTCACCTGCTCTGGGAGTGCCCTCGACTCTCGGGATACTGGGCACAAGTACTGGATGACATAGATGGTCATTTCGACACTCAGCTCCCCCGCTTCCCTGGATATACTCTACTAGGCGTCCCCAATGCCCTCACTTTTCCGCTTAAATCGTGGAGAGGTTGACAGATAGCCCTGGTGCTGGGGGCTGCCCTCCAAAATATTTTAACTCACTGGGGAACAGATGCCACTCCTACTCATCTGGCTTGGCTCCATCGGTTATGGTACACACTCGGGATGGAGAGGATTTCCCTCACTCTCTCCAATCAAGGAGCCTCGTTCCAGGACCTCTGGAAACCTTTTTTTATCACTTTTAACCTCAGAATTCAAAGAACTCACATGTCCCAGATATCTGCGACTACTACGATTAACCGAACCCCCACAGACAGCACCACGAGGAGAAGCAGAACCCAAGCAGGCACATAATCTATGTAGAGGGTATGATATTAGGACCGGGCTGGGGGGAGGATCCCTTTGTGTTATTCCTTTTCCCTTGCTTTGTGGGGCAGTTGGGGGATGTGTTGTTATCTTTTACCTACAAGCCATCCCACGTCGTTGGGGAAGTCAGAGGAAATTATGTGCACTTAGAGTATTGTTGTTATGTTTGATAACCATGCTGAAATTAATAAAGACATTTAAACCTAAACATGTCTCAGGTCTGACATTGCAGCTTGAGTGTGCAGTTTTTGAAAACATTTTGCCAATCCCAAACCTTCCTTTTAAGTACATGTAAGTCACCCCTAGAGTAGGCTCTGGACAGCCCAGAGGGTAAGGTGCAGTGTATTTAAAATTTGGACATGTACTATTTAGTGTACATGTCCTAGTAGTGAAAAACTATTAAATTTGTTTCTCACTACTGCAAGGCCTACCGCTCTTGTAGGATAACAATGGAGTCACCTTATTCCACTGAATAAGCTGTAATTTCCAAATGGAAAAGGGTAACCAGATCATGTTGAGTGTCTTTAGAATTGTAATGAAGAATCCTAACTTATGGTGAAGTTGAATTTTAAATTACGACAGGGTTGAATAAATTGTGCGTCAAGAAAAGGCAAATTAGGGGGGTTAATGCGCCACATGTTGTGCTAGTATTACTTTACTATTTTGTCATTTTTAAACTTGTTAACACTGAACATAGGTTGTACCTTATTAGTACAAATTTTACACCCAAGAATAGCAATAAGTAACCGAAAGGTGACAAGTCAACCTTTGCGAAGGGCCTTCAAATGAGCCGGAAAATGATTTGTAGCATTTTTAGTAACTTTTGACCTGTTTGAGCTACACATTTTTTTTTAATCTGCTGATTGTGCAGCAAATGATGGATTATATGGCTAATGCAGCAAATCCATAATGATGTGGAAACACCACAGCAGCAAAGTAACATAATTCCAATGGCCCCAACTATAACCTGGGAATATGCAATGTACTGCAACGAGATAGTAGAATTTGAAATGCTCACATTTGTAACCCTGATGTACTGGTGAGAATAGATTCAGCCTAGCACATTATCTTAAATAAGATAAATCAGTTATTTATTTTACCACAGCATCTGGCAGAGAACAGACACATACTGTAGTAGGCATTGTAATTCCACATTTATTCTTAGATAATGGTTAGACATTCATGATTCTACTGTGGTTGCTCATTCATTGAGGCATGCACTGCCACTACCAGAATAGTTTGTATGCCCAATCCTACAGTATATTACTGCATGCATCATACATAGCCTAAAATACATAAAAACTTACAGAACCCCCACAAAGAAACAGCCATAATTGAGGTGCCGAAGGATGCTCACATCCCTGGGTCCTAGTGCCACTGCACCTGCTGCATTATTGGGATGTGAACCCGTGTGCACACTCCCTCCACACACACACTGCCCAACTGCAGCTTGCCTTAGACATGAGCTAGGGTTGCCACAGGGCCATTTTCTTCCACATGAAAATTTTAATGTCTCAGGCAGTACAAACGTAGAAAAAAATCACCTAATGCCGGCATTTTTGCCCCTTTGTGGTGCACACATAACCCACTATTTATCAAAACAATGCACTTTAAAACGTGTTCTAAAGGTTCCTTAATAACCCCTTGTTAGAAGGTGGTTCTGACACTATGGGCCGCCCGGATTTTTCGCTTTTTGAGCACTTAATTGTTGAGCTTTTACTGTGGGGGAGCCTCATAAGTTGGGACTCACCCACAGTGAACTCATAATGAAAGAGACTGCATGGGCATTTTACTGGTGTCCCCCTGGCTTGACCAGGCCGCTGCGCAGCAGCAGGGGTAAAGGGCACTGGGCTAGTAACATGCAGACACATGTGTACATGCGTGTGCACATGTGTACGGGCTGCGCAGGGGAGATTCCTGGTGTGCGCAGTCCAGGAGCAGCTACAAAGTGAATGGTGTGGCAGGACTTATGCAGAATTGGGTAGTGACATGGAATAGGCTTTATACAGGCGGAAGAAACATGCCAGGGAAAGTCTGTGTGCTTTACAGTGTTTATTCCATTATTCTTTTATGGGGATAGGGAGCACATGGGCTAGTTTTACTTTCCTAGGGCCTACAAATTCCAGACACGCACTAAAGTCCACGGTAACGGGTGTGAGAAGAAGTATTCTGCAGAGTCCAAAGTCATATTTGTACTGCTTTTGGGTCATCCAGAAATGTCATATTTCTCTGAGTCAGCTCATAACCAGGGCCTGGCTGGGGGTCTGGCCCTGGCAGGTTAGATTAATGACCCTTCTTCCCAGAGCGAAGACCTCCTCTCCACGAAGAGAAGCTGGGTGGAGCTGCAGGCTAATCCATCAGCAGCTGTCACTGGGTGCCAGGCACCAAGCTGCACGAAGGGGAGGCAGCTCTGGGGGAGAAGGGGCTTTCAGAGACCATGTGGCAGGAGACCCTGGACGACGCCATCTTGAACCAACCCAGAGGCCTGGGCAGGAAGGAGGGAGCAGGGGCAGAGAAGTGATGTGTCGCTGTGTGATAGGGCAAACAGAGACTTCCTGCCAGCCCCCTCCCCAACTTCTTAAAAGAACTTGCACAGGAAGAGAAGCTCTCTCGGGGGTGTGGTCTGCTGAGGCAGAAGGTGCTGGAGACTGGCGCAATGGGCAGTTGGAAGGAGGAACCCCCTGACTGCCACCAGGATCCTGAACAGCGCCAGGAGAAGAGTCCAGGACCAGTGCGCAGAAGCAGGGGCCTCTGCGCAGGGAGAAGAGAGGCCCAGGAGGAGAGCAGGCGAAAGGCTGGCGCAGGGAGCCATTGAAGACAGCTCCCTGCTGAATGCACCCTCCTTGAGACCAGGAGGGCGAAGGAGAGTGTTCCCAGTGGCTGGGGCTGGCCAAGAGGAGCAAGGAGAGATGAAAATCGTGAAAATCGGCCACCTGGGGGCCGAGATATGCCCCCAGAAGGTAGGCGACCTTTGACCCCTCAGTGGACCAACGACGAAGCGCGTGGGGCTCCGCCGCCGGTCTCAGCCCTCCCCTGGTGGGTCAGGTCCCCGGTGGGTCAGGTCCCCGGGGGCTGCCCCCAGCCGAAGGGAAGCCGGGGAGCGCCGTCGCGCTCCCCGTGAAAAATGCCCTGAAAGGGGGCCAGGAGCCCACCCTGGCCCCCGCCGAAGGTGGAGGCGGGGGAGCGCCATCGCGCTCCCCGTAAAAATGCCCCGTGTAATGAGGTGGAGGCGGGGAGCACCGTCGTGCCCCCCGCAGAGAGGTCTCTGGGGGCCCGGGACCCCATCCCCGGGCCCCGAAGCAAAGGCGGGGAGCGCCATCGTGCTCCCCATGAAGTTATCCCCCACGGGGGGGCCAGGAGCCCACCCTGGTTCCCGCCGACGAAGAGCAGCCGGGGAGTGCCATTGTGCTCCCCGTGAAAAGGAGGAGGGGGCCCGGGACCCCATCTCCGGGCCCCGAAGTGAGGAGGAGGTGGGGGGGAGTGCCGTTGCACTCCCCCGAAGGACCGCCAGCGAGGGAGCAGCCTCCGTGTCTGCCCGCCGGAGCGGGCAGACCAGAATGCACACGCCGGCTCCCGCGGCCGCACACAAGGGTGCGGCCCAGGAGGGAGCCGGCAGGGCCAGCCGGGGGTGGGCTCCCCGGGCTGCCCTCCAGCAAAGAAGGTAGAGCGGGACCCCGGAAACCACAGTGGAGCACCTCGGGGCCCGGGTGGGACCGGGCCCCCGAAAAATAAGCGGATTGGCCGGGGGTAGGCTCCCTGAGCCGCGCACTCACCTGGGGGTCTGGGTGGGACCGGGCCCCCCACCTAGGATGGAACAAGGCACGAAGCGCCAGAAAAAAGTGCAGCGCTGCTCTCCCCAGAGCAGCGGGGGAGCCGCTGCTCTAGTATGCAAAGGATCCCATAATGCCTTGCAGGCCAGGACCGGCCTGCAAGGGCAAACCGCCTTTTTCTCTATTTGTGGTGGCCCCAGGAGGAAGGGGTCACCACCACATGAATGCAAGGGTGCCAGGGGAGAAGCAGGAGCAACGCAGTCTCCCCCAGCACGAAGATGAAAAGTCCCACCCTCAGTCTCTGGGGGACTGAAAAGAATAACCCCTCAAGGGCTCAGCCAGCATTTAAACATCTCCTGGGCTGGAACATTTGTTCTACAGCTGGGGGTGTTGTGAAAAGTGCACCAAGGGATTAAGGTCTGAGCTGGGGGATGTCTAGAGAAGGGCATCCACTGGAGGTGAAGAGGTGTAATTGCACCAGAAATGCATTTAACAATGTTATTTCCTTTAGAGGGACTGAAAGTCACATGTGTAATGTGAAGTAACTGTGTAAGGTGATGTCATAAGTAAAGTGGGGTTATGTTGCCAGACATTCCTGCTAGGGTGTCTGACTGTATCTGCGTAATCCTGTTAGTTCATCTGTGATGCCTTTAGGGGCTGTAATTGCAATGCATTCTAATGATCCACAAATGTGATGAGTACTGTCATTCTAGAGTGATGCTTAAACATGTATTCTTGCTGCTGCGCTTAATTGAAGAACAACCCAGACTGTTAGGCCTGAGGATGTAAGGGTGCATACTGTATGGACAATATGAGATGATCAGTCAGGGTTATGTGTCACCAGGGCAGGTGTACCTATTTTTAATGCGTGTTGAGGTAATGGGGTGGGTTGCCACTGGGATGGTGCCAGTGCGCAGGGCCCTCGCTCCAGGTTATGTTCAACTAACTGCATTGGGGGCAAGATGATGTGCATACATGGGAGTGTTGGTACTAGACTCCACCCCCCCCCCCTGCGGGAGGGGTGGAGATGTTACGCAATGTCACAAAGTAATTCCAACAGCTTATGTATATTTGTAAATTGGTGCATAGTATTGAGTAGTGTGTGTGTTTAATAAATGTACTCTTACTTTTATAAAGCAAAGTACAGACTGGACAATCAATTATTGAGTGTTATTTGTGCGCACCTGCAAATGGCGATTCCTAGCCCACACCACCTCCCTTGAGTAAGCCTCAGACTGCTCTGCAATGCTACCCTCCGAGAGTCAGGCGCTACAATTGGGTGTTTGGTTCCCAGTGAAGGACAAATGTAGTCATGTTATTTGTGCAGGCCTCACAGATGCTGCCTCGTTTTCCAACACCCCCGAATAGGGCTGCCACCGGGCCAGTTTTCTACCGGCACCACTAAAGCTAAAGCATAAAGCTAGTATGTTTAGCCCTTATTAGTACATACTTCAAATGGAAAATATAAATAGAAAACACTTTTAAATGTGTTCTAGAGCTGCAAAGATTCCTGACTAATAAAGTAAATACAGATAGAAAAGTGATGTTGCAAGTGAATACATTCGTTTTTATTCAGAGTCATATTTAGTATCATGTCCAGGCCTTTGCACACTCTTAAAATGAGAACAAATGGCCGTATTATTCTTTTGAAAGGAAGCAACCCTACCCCCTGACTGATAATGAATGTAACCAAAGTGAAAAAACATCACAAGGTTTGGGCCTCCACAAGCATTTCAAAGGTGCGCTCTCCATTGCCTCTTCTGCCGGCTGGGAGGGCTAAGGGTCATGTTTAGGTGGGCCTGGCCCACCCACTAGAACCAGCCCAGGATGGGACTAAGTGAGGGGACAAGATAGTTTATGCAGCGAGGCACCGGCAGCCTTAAAATAAAATTAAAGATTAACAGCAGGTTTCCAGGCAAGGCCATTGCTTCCTCTGAAATTAGGCGTCCTGGGCAGGGGCTGAGCTCGCCCTTGCCAAAAGCCAGCCCTACCTACATCCCAAGTTTGTGCTACAAATAATGCAATATTTACATATTGGACTGATCTTTGCCAGCACCTGCTCTGCCACCTGTTATAAAGGATGATATTCAAGGATGTAAGGCTCCCTGTTATAATACTGAGTGTGGACATTTGGAGAGCACTACTGCTCAAGTGGCAGAGGTGACTACAGGGTCGGATTGTGATCACAATTCGGCCCGGGCACCACTTACAAAAGTGGCCCACATTCCCGGATTTCACCCATTTATAAAACAACATTTGACTAGTCTCATTGTGCCAACAACAGGCCCCCAGCGAGGCCCCTTCACTTACTCTTCCCCCTTTCCAGCCAAGTATAGCCTCAGGGCGATGGCCTGGCAGGGGAGGGGTGAAGTAAAGCACAGAGCTGCTGCTGCTTCAGTGGAGCTGAGGTGATAATGGCCCAACGGCCGCATAACCGGCTCCCAGTCAGGCACCTCAGTTTAACAGCACTGCATGGAAGTGAGACACTGGTTTTGAGCGTCTGCCCCGGCCCCACAGGGGCCAAGCTAAAGTCTGCAGTGGCCAGAATACTGACAGAGCGACGTTGCTGGAAGCTATCCCTCCAATCCTACCTCCCATAATGCAGGCTCCATGTTACAGTGGCTGGGAAGAGACAGCAAGGCTCTGTGGGCCGGTTGATAGAGCTAACAAAAACCGTCCGACAGGTGACCCTTAGGCACCGGCCCATCGGCCAATGCCCGACTGCCCTCCTTCCCAATCCGACGCTGGGTGACTTCAGTCAATGCCTTTGGGACAGTGTAATTCTGTGGCCACGGACTGCTACACATGAATATTAATATGCAGAACTAGCCACATAATCCATCACCTTCTGCTTCATTCACAGATTTTAACAGAAAATGTTTGTCGCTCATGTGTATAGTATTTGCCTATTCCCTTCAATTTGAGTGTCTTCACCTAGGTGTCTGAGGTCTTCATCTCCATGGTGTTAGATTAGAAAAATATGCTTTGGCATCATTTTGCATAAGTTTGCATTCGTGGCACCATTTTGTGTATGGCTGCCATTTTGAATTATAATCAAAACTGATTCTTTGCCATTTCTGAGAAACGGCCTTCTCTGAGTTATGTTTCTTCAGAGCTGACTTTTGCTACACTAATGAATGTACTGTTCTTATTAGCGCATACCTTTTCTCTATATGTAGGCCCTCTCCCACTTGTCTAGTGCCGGGCACGGGCAGAATGACCTTCACTGTTAGATAGTGTGTGCCCAGCTGCAGAATCGAAACTTATTTTTTGTATTTCACTGTTCTGTTGTATCTGCTTGGAAAATTCTATTGTGGGTGTGCCTTCATTGGTTCCGAAATGTACATAATGTATCTCTATGCTTGCTGATGTCAGTCCCTCTGCAGCACTCCTTAGAGACTGGGCAGACAGGGCTCCGCTCTGAGCATATTCTGAATAAACAGATATTGGTTTGTATTCTCTACTGTCTGACCGACTCTTCATTTGGTATGGAAGGCTGAGAGGTGGTCTTGTGTGACCCGGGTGACCCGAATCGGGTCACTTCCTTCAGTTGGCGCCCGAACAGGGACTCCTTTGGGTGAGTGACCCTTCCCCTTCCGTGGACGGGGTGGGAGGTCGAGGCCATCGTCGGGTCAGACGGACGGATCAGGGATCCCTGTACGAAGAATTCCTGGTACTCGCAGCTGCCCCTTCTGTCCTGCCAGACGGTGCCTCGCCCAGTGGTCATCCCGACTGGAGTCCTAAAACGGCGAAACCCTTGGATCTGACCGCTTGGTCTGAAGAGTCGGCAGTGGAGAATAAATTTGTTTGACCTGCATATATCAGGTGTGTTTGTTTTGGTTCTTTGTGGATATGGGACCATTTTGGTTTGTATTTGGTACGGTCTAAGGACCGTCTTTTGGACAAAAGCATCTGCATTTGCTTTTCCAGGCATAAAATAGTGAATTTGTGTTCTTTTGAAAATGCCTGGTGCCAGTAAGTTGTTTTCTTTGTGCTGTCGCTGTTGTTCTGTTGATGCTCGATTGGAAGAAGCTCAGCTGGAGCCTCCAGAAGGCACTCCAAATTTTGATATGTATGTGAAGCATGGTCTTGGCCCTATTATGTTTAGTACATTATGGCACAAATATACGAGGGACAAACCGAGTTGCAGTGGCCGTTGACGGGCACTTTTGATGAACAAAAGATTGAGTATTTACAAGAACAGTTGTTTAAGAGACGAAGTAGGCAGTCTATGCTTGATTCCCTCAGAACCTGGCAGAAAACAGCTAGACAGAGACGATTAAAGGCAGAAAAAGAGGTCCGGAAAGGGAGAATGCAGACACTGACTCAAAAGGCTGTAACATATGATAGGGAAAAGCAGGAAAAGGGCGTTGAGTGTGAAGATAGAAGGTTTCGATTACAAATTGTTAAATCGTATGGGGCTCAGGAAGAAGATTGCAAGAAAAGAGCATTTACGAGCACACCCTTTTCTGATAAAAGAACACGCCACAGCGAAGAGTAAATGCAAGGTGGATGACATACTTCCGCCTTACTGCGGAGTGAAACTTATCAGGGTGCTCCTCCGACATTTTAAAAGGTCCTATTACGACATGAAGGAGAAGGACTAAGACATTCTCCTTTCCGGATACCCACACACCCGCTTTTATCAAATACTAGGTGTGCTAGCATTTCCAGCAAATAAGGCTGTGATACGTATATCTGGCAGTCGATAATATTAACAAGCATTGCAGGTTCTGGTCACAACGAGGGACACGCACCTGCCGTCCGTATAGACATGCTGGACAACATAATTTTTGCCAATCGCCTTGAAAAAGTCTAAGGGAAGACGAAACACGTGTTGGCTGATTCTTCGTGCTGGATTTTATGAAATTAAGAATAAAGAATCTAATTTGTGAAGAAATTTGAACACTGTGGACTCTGTATATCTTGTGCAATCAGGAGCAGTGTGTGATTACATTGAACATTGCCATCTAAAAACTGTTACGTTCCTGCTAATAGATATTTGGAGCAATTTTTACTCTACCAGCATTCTGGGTGATCTTTTATCAGAAAAGGGTGTGCTCGTAAATGCTCTTTTCTTGCAATTTTGTGTACACAGTAGGTTCCTTCTGTGACAGTAGCATCTTTTGGTAGTAGGTGCATTTGAGCCAAGGTAGCACCCCAGAAAGAAAATGTAATGCCTATCCGAAATTGATTCACACTGTATTTCAATCGATGTGATATTTTCTCCTTTTACTGATTGTGCGGTTCTTTCTCAATTTTGGGAACTGCTACTACCAAAAAACTTTTGTTGAAACTCAGGAAGAAGATGACATTTTTGTGGAAGAATTATTGGATGTTCGACCCCTGCCCCCATACGCCCCGCAAAGAATATATCCCACTGTTCCGGTGCCCTCACAGCCGCCCATTACAGTTGCCTCCACTGTCTCTGTTCCTGTGTATACCACTGTTATGTCAACTGCTGTGGCTTCGGCTCCTCCCCCTTCCCTTTCTTCTGTTTCTTTGCCGTCTGTGGCCCCTGTGACTGTTAGTGCTCCTATCACACCTATTGTCTCAGCGTCTCTTTCACCAGCTCTCTCTCCAGTGGCAAAACCTTCAGCGACGATAGTGCCTGTTGCTTCTGCTGTTTCTCCCTCAGTGGTCCTCCATCCCCCGATATTTGTGAGTGCAGAGACCCCAGTTCGTGGGTTTGAGGATCGAGACTTGTCGAAATTTCATGAGCGTATGGGCCCTTTTGTGCAGTCTGCGGTGGGAGATGAAGAGAAGAAGGTTGTTGCTAATCAGTCCGCACAGTGGGGTCGTAATCCTATTTATAGTGTGGAGGATGTTTGGAGTGTGATGAAAGATTATGAGCCTTTTGTACAGCAGCATGCCCTTAAACATATGTCCTCTACATTAATTGGTCTTTGGCAGCAATGTTCTGGGGATGATGTGCCACGAATTTTATTTGATATTAGGGACCGTGTGTATGTTAGTGGTTTGGACCCAGGTCAAGTGTTTGGGAATATTATCACGATGGTTGCTTATAGGAGTAGGTTGCATGACAAGAGTCCTACCATGGTATCCCAGTTTCCGATGAGAGAGGTCCATCCTATATATCACCCAGAGATACCAGAGTTAACGGATGGGTGAGGTAATGTTACTCGAGCCGCAGTGGTGGCCAGGTTTCAAGAACAATGGGTTTATACTCTGTGGGAAAGAAGTGAGGTTTTGTCTCGTAAAACTCATTTACCCAATCCTAGAAAAAATCCTACTGCTTATTATAGAGAACTGACTGAAGCTGCTTCCTCAACGGTGATGACTCTTGCTGATATTGAAATGTTCTTTGGTCTTCTTGTTCCGGTTGATATTTGGAGGCAGGTTCATACTCAAGATCATGTTCCGGAGTTGAGTGGTACTTGGGATCAAATTAAAGCATGGGACCAGGAGAGAAAGCCAGGTGATAAACCCCGAGCTGAGATACTTGCTTTGCCCGGTCGTATTATTACATATATGCATTCTCTTATTCCACCGAGAAAAGTGGATTGGGATAAATTGTCAGTTTGTCACCAGAGAAAAATTAGAGTGTGTCTGATTTTTTCCCTCGATTCGAGGATACGTTTTTGGATTACAGTGGGCAGGATTTGTCTGTTGAGGGAGGTGTTCGGTTGTTTGTCAATAGATTTGTCTCTAACTTGCTTCCTGAAATTACAACTCTATTGTAGGCTTCTGAAAGTACCTGGTCCACCTCTTCCCCCTCTGTCATTCTGAATATGGCACAGTATTATGAGCATAGAGATAATGAGGAAAAGGAGAGGTCAGAGAAGAAGCATAAGGATTTAAAAACAAAGGTGTTGTTACAGCAGGCTTTTAGAGGGAATGGCAGAGGACGTAGTGGTCCTGCCCGACAGCTTCCACGCGCTAGTAGGCAGTCAACTACTATGCCGTTGGGTCCGAATCAGTGTGCGTACTGTAAAGAGGAGGGACACTGGCGTAGCGAGTGTCCTGTGCTTTTGCAGAAGGTGGCGGTCCCTAGAGGATGCGGTTTTCGTGGACGGGGTCATGGAGCTGGTGGGGCTGATAAGGCACAGAATGCTGCAGCCTCACAGGGTCGTTCTGATAATAATTACTTTGATGACCCTCGGGATGGACAATATTCTCATGATGATTATGACATGGAGGAAGTGACCGGGATGTCTTACAGTTAGGACAGCCAGGGATAGAGTAGGGGACCAGTTCGGATACCTGTAGACCAGCGTGGTCCTTATGTAACAGCAGAATTGCAAGGTTCCACTAAGGAATTTTTGGCGGACACAGGTGCGACAAAAGTTCTGTTTCTCGAAATATGATCCCTGGGGCGGCTCTGTCTGGCCATAATAATGTGTCGGTTGGTTTTTCTGGTGTACCGGTTGTAAGCCCCATTTCAAAACCTATTGCGTTGACTATTGGTCCTTTCACTGTGGATTCGCCATTCTTGCTGACATCTAATTGTGGTGAAAATTTGATGGGTTTGGATTTGTTGAAGAATTTGCATGCTACCATTTATTGCTCCCCGGCCGGTGTCTATATGACAATTTGCCCAGATGTAGTACGTGCTAAACAGTGTTTGTCCAAAGATGCGCCTCTTCCTGTTGAATTTGCAGATGTGCCATCCACTTTCTGGGCGACAGGTGATACCGATGTGGGACTGCTGCAGTTACCACCAGTTTCGATACAGGTTAAGGATGGTGCTGTTTTGCCTCGTATCCCTCAGTATAAAATACCACAGGCAGGAGAACGAGCCTTATTGCAAATTATTCAAGATTTGATCAAGAAGGGAGTGGTTGAGGAGACGACAGCCAATATTTGTAATAGTCCTATTCTCCCCATTCTTAAACGGATGCCTTCAGGTTCTTCTGATGATCAAGGAGATGTCTATCGTTTTGTGATTGATTTGCGCGAAGTTAATAAAATAGTGGTTCCCCAGTTTCCAGTGGTCCCTGACATTACTACTCTTTTGACAATGATTCCTTCCACTGCTAACTTCTTTTCTGTCATTGACTTGAAGAATGCATTCTTTAGTATTCCTATTCATTCAGATAGCAGGTACTTGTTTGGGTTTACACTAGCTGGCAAAAGATTTAGGTTCTGTCGAGCTCCTCAGGGCAATACTGAGAGTCCGAGTATTTACAGTCAGGCTTTAAAGTCTCAATTAGATTCCCTTTTGCTTCCCTCAGGTAATGTATTGGTGCAGTATGTTGACGACCTTCTTATCGCTTCTGATACTGAACAGGGTTGTAGAGATAGTACCGCTAAATTGTTGTTGCATTTGGCCCAACATGGACATAAAGTTTCTCTTTCTAAATTTCAGTATTGTCGACAGGAGGTCACCTATTTAGGTCACCTACTGTCGAAGGAGGGTAGGATATTGACCCAGGAGCGCATCAGTACCATTGTTAAAATGCCCATCCCACAGACTCAGAAAGATGTGCGCGCTTTCATAGGTATCACTTCCTACTGTCGGCAGTGGATACCTGGCTATTCCTTACTAATTAAACCCTTGCTTGCACTAACCACTAAAGACGTGCATGAGCCCCTGCCTTGGACGCCTGAATGTCAGCAATCTTTTGAGCAATTAAAAACTGGGCTTTGTTCAGCTCCAGTACTTGGCACTCCTGACTATAACAAACCGTTTGTGTTAATCGTCAATGAGATGGTTGGTTGCGTGCTTTCTGTTTTAACACTAAAATTTGGAGATAAGCAACGGCCATGTGCTTATTTCTCTGCTGTTTTTGACCCTGTCGCAAGAGCCCTCCTGAGTTGTCTAAGAGCGGTCGCGGCTGTGGCCGTTTCTATCAGACAATCGGCTGGACTCGTACTTGATACTGATCTCACAGTCATGGTACCCTATGCTGTGGATACACTTTTGAATAAGACTAAGACACAGCACCCCACCAGTGCACGTCTGACTGGCTATGAATTAACATTGTTTGCCAAACATATCACGATTAAAAGATGTGCTACTCTGAATCCAGCCACGTTGCTGCCCCTCCCTTCTGAGAGTAATGAGATTGATAAACATGACAGCATCTTCCGCACGGAAGAAGAGACGAAAGGACGGGTAGACTTGACTGATGTTCCCTTATCTGACCCACAAGGGGAACTATATGTCGATGGCTCTTGTTTCAAAATATCAGATGGCACTACAATTGCTGCGTATGCTATTACTACGCTGCGTACTGTGGTTGAGACCTCACGAGTTCCTTATCAGTCAGCCCAAGCTGCAGAGCTTGTTGCCTTGTTAGGAGCTTGCAAATTGAGTGAGGGACTGGTTGTCAATATCTATACTGACAGCCAGTACGCCTTTGGAGTCGCACATAACTTCGGGTGACTCTGGGCTGAAAGAGGGTTCCTTACTTCGCATGGCGCCAAGATTCAGCATGGGCACCTTATATTGAGACTTTTGCCTGCTTTGACACTCCCTAAGAAATTGGCCATAGTAAAGTGTAGCACTCTCTGGAAAGTTACTGATGATGTAGGTAGGGGAAATGCGTTTGCAGATCAGACAGCTAAGGAAACAGCCCGGACAAAAATGAAAAGAATGTTTGTAGCAGGTCCCGCTAGGTGGGTGCCTGAAGTTACCATGCTCGAGGATACACTTGAGAATGTAAAAGAAATTCAAAGTGAAGCCACGATTGAAGAATTAGCATTGTGGCTAGAAAGCACAGCACAATAGAATGATGAGGGATGTTGGATTGATAAATCAGGGAAGCAGAGATGGATGTTGCCTGATGCATAAGTTCTTCCTGTCGTCACAATGGCCCATGGTCCAGCCCATATTAGTGCTAAGGGTATTTGCAGGTTGTTAAACCCTGTATGGCAGAACGATAATATTTCTAAGACAGCAGCCCATTTAGTGAAATATTGCATGGTGTGCATGATGCACAACCCTGGAAAAGGTACCCCTACACCACCTGGTAATTTTGCACCACCCAATTTCCCTTTTGAGGTCCTCCAGATGGATTATATAGAGTTAGATAGATATAACAATTTGAAGTATGTGTTAGTAGTTGTTTGTGCGTTCAGTAAATGGGTTGAGGCTTATCCCACTAAAGACAATACAGCCGTTACGACTGCAAAGGTACTCCTGAAGGAGTTCTTTCCTCGTTTCGGCTTGCCCCGTTTGATTTGGAGTGATAACGGAAGTCATTTTAATGCCACAGTAATTCGATTAATTTGTGATGGTTTGAGTATCAAGCAGAAGTTTCATGCTGCCAATCATCCCCAGTCAGCAGGTTTGGTTGAGAAGTACAATGGTACTCTCAAACTGAAATTGGCAAAGATTCAGGAGACCACAGGGCTACAGTGGCCAGACGCTTTACAATTAGCTCTTTTGTTGACAAGAACAACAGCACATTCTAGGACGCCGTACGAGGTCGTGTTCAGACGCCCGGCAAATGTCTGGGGCGTCCCGCGTCCTCGGCGGTTTACTGATATTGAGTATCCATTGTTGATTGATTATCTTTGCCAGTTAACTGAACATTTGCGTTCTATTCACCAACAGGTCCGGGAAGCCCTGCCAGCTACACCAGAGGGGCCCGGACACGATATTCAGCCTGGAGATTTTGTACTCGTACGTAAATTTCAGCGAAAGAAGAGTTTGAGCCGCGGTGGAAGCGACCGAAGCAGGTCCTCCTGGGTACACGTACAGCTGTCAAGATTGATGGTCGAAATAACTGGGTGCATGCGACTCACTGTCACAGGATACCTCTACCCTTGCCCTATGATCAGTGAGTGAGGGATGGAGTAGGGGATTCTGAGTGCGAGACGGTACCTCAGTTTGTCCCCTTTAGTGATGCCAGGCTAACCTGGACCAAAACGGATGAGGAAAATGATGAAGTGCTGAATGCAGCAGTACCTCCGGAAATACGGGCTATCCAGGAGCCCCTTTTCACTGATCCCTCTGTGCCTGGAGTTACTAAGTATAATATTCGCCCTCGGCTGAGGAATAGTGCACCAAAGGAGAAGTCAGATTAGTTAGGGATGGACTGTGTAAGTTAGGGTGTACTTTGCTATAGTACCAACGGAATTAGTTTAGGGTGATGTGAGATTTGTGCACTGTTTAGACATTGGACAGGATAGAACAAAGTATCCCCTTGGGGGTACATTATTCTGGTCGACATGGGAACCCGAGCTTAGGACAGAGCAAGCTCCACCGCCGGTGCTCAAGAGCGCCAACGTTTTAATGGACAATAGGAGCCGGTACCAGTGAGGCTCTGACGGACACTGGGAACTTGTATAAATTTCTTGCTGGCATTTTGGCCCCTTCCCCCTTGTTTTATCATTTACTATGCATCCCTTTGGCAGGATGGTTGACGATAAAGAGCAGCCAGTGATTTCCCTTGTTCATACACGTATATTTTGGTCTACAAAGAAAAAGATATTGTGTGTTCTTCTTGTGATTTTGCTGCTATTGATTCTGGGTGGGGTGTCCTGAGTTTTGGAATGAGATCAAGATGCACCATCATGTATTAAACATAAGGTTGTTTCTCAAATTCGTACAAAAAGGACAGCCCCGAGTAATGTGTTTCTAGACACACATAAAAGGTTTTTTGGAGAAGGTACTGCTTGCTATCCTACTGAGTCTGTTACTAGCTTATGGACTGCCTATCCATCGTCACTTGTTAATTACACCTATAATCGGCCCCCTGATTTCGTAGAAGTACAAGGAGTATTTGGGTTTGGTTATCTAGGCCGTTATCTATATCATCGAAAACCACAATGTATAGGTTATCCAGAATGTAACACCAATACCTATTGTGATAATTTCTATATGGAGAAACAAAATGTAACACTGGCGGGTTGGCATTACAAAGAACTGACAGTTCCCAGAGAGGCTGGATATTACCCTGCATGCTGCCCAATTGTCAATTTTAATGACCTCATTCTGTATGTTAACTGTTCAGGGATAATGTTGCGTAAGGGCACGTACTCTATGGTAGATCAAAAGGATCCTCGTACTGTTGGATGGAATTCTAGGTATGCTGCTGCAGATTATGATAGGCCTATTTATGCACACCCAGGGTTTTTCTTTTTATCTAATGGGACTTATTCCAATATGCATTATGGTACAAATGATGTGGCCCTTGGGATGGTGTTGCCTCTAGGCGTGCATTGCAAACATGCGAAGCCTAAAGTTAGATGGGTTAAAAGAACACTGACAAAGGAATTTTGCGAAGGGGTGGCAGACCTTGAAGTCAATAATTATAGTAATGGTATAATTTTTGGGTATATTCTCTCCTCCATTATTACTTTTGGAGGTACTGCTATGGCCAGGGGTGAAAAAGCTAGAGAATATTTTGGATGTAAGCTGCAGATATTGTCTAACTCTACAGTAGCAGCTTTGCGTGACATCATCACCCAATTGGAAAGTATGCGGATATATTCTGAGCAAACTAGATATGCTGTTGATTTAATTCTAGCTAAGAGCGGTGGTGTGTGCGCAGTAGTAGGAGACCAGTGTGTAGTCGGGATCACCAATATGGAAAAGAACATTACCCAACACATTTTAGACATTCTAGAGAACGTTAAAGGAATTGAAAGTGGGAACTGGAGTTGGTCACTTTTCGGTGGGTGGGGTTGGATCCTCGAAAAGGTGGTTTATTTCATTGTGATTCTGATCTCTTGTTGTGTCCTGATCCAATGTCTCCCCTTTTGTTGCTCTTATTGTACCACCCTCGTCACTCTTAAGAAAATATCAATTCATGATACTAATGCAACTATTATGATTCAAAAAGAGGTAGAGGATCTCATGCAAATAGATGCAGGTATTTCGAGATTTCTTCCCTCCTCACTGTTTTCCCCCTTGAAGCTGAAGATATGGAGTGTTCCTAAGATAACTATTCATAATTTATTGCATTATATGTTTTTCTTTGCCATTATCCAAAATGTTTAGCTCATGCTAAAAGGAGGGTCTGTTAGAATAGAAAAATATGCTTTGGTATCATTTTGCATAAGTTAGCATATGCGGCACCATTTTGTGTATGGCTGCCATTTTGAATTATAATCGAAACTGATTCTTTGCCATTTCTGAGAAACGGCCTTCTCTAAGTTATGTTTCTTCAGAGCTGAGTTTTGGTACACTAATGAATGTACTGTTCTTAATAGCGCATACCTTTCCTCTAGATGTAGGCCCTCTCCCACTTGTCTAGTGCCGGGCACGGGCAGAATGACCTTCACTGTTAGACAGTGTGTGCCCAGCTGCAGAATCGAAACTTATTTTTTGTATTTCACTGTTCTGTTGTATCTGCTTGGAAAATTCCATTGTGAGCGTGCTTCATTGGTTCCGAAATGTACATAATGTATCTCTATGCTTGCTGATGTCAGTACCTCTGCAGCACTCCTTAGAGACTGGGCAGACAGGGCTCCACTCTGAGCGTACTCTGAATAAACAGGTATTGGTTTGCATTCTCTACTGTCTGACCGACTCTTCATTTGGTATGGAAGGCTGAGAGGTGGTCTTGTGTGACCCGGGTGACCCGAATCTGGTCACTTCCCTCAATGGCAAAGGTCTATATCTCTGTGGTAGAGATCTAAGCCCTGCTGCCCTGGTGGCAGACATGTCCACTAGCTAGGTGGAATGCAAAATATGGTCATAACGTTAAGTGTAATATCTTAATGGTCATAAATAACATCATAAGAGACTCCACCACCTCATTTGTGGGGGGGTGGAGACGTAAATCTACACATAGGTGTTTATCTCCACTCGTAAATAGTGAATAGCAAAAAAGAAGATAGTTACACCTTGGTGCAGTATTAAATATACATGTGAGTAAACATACACTTGTATATTTACCTTTATGAGCCAGACCCACCTTTTTGGCAGCAAAGGGTACAACAGAGAAAAGGAGCAGGAGGAACTATGCTATGTCTAGTGAAATTACTATAAATTATGAAAGATTTCATACAACAAAAAATGTTAATTGACCGTATGTTTCAAAAATGCAAATAGCCTATTTGAACCTACTGATTTGGACCTTCATTGTTATTTTCTAGCTTTCACTATGCAGCGGCATCAGGCTTTTTGTTAAAATATCCTGATGGTTCTTTTCTGATTTCAAGATTAGGAATATTATTTCTTGACATAAATACTCAAGGACAGTCATATTCTGACAGTCCTTTGACATTTTATCTAGCTTTGCCATCCTCAGAATAAGAGGTGTTTTGAAAGCTTTCTCCTGGTATCATATGCATTTGGGGATCTATAACACTCTCGCTAGTATGCTTAGCTCTAATTTGAACCTCTCACACCACAAGAGATACAAGACATTTTTACACTGCCTCAAAGATGTGTGCCTCTAGAATTTTAATTTTATCCAAGGGCAATTGATATCAAAATCCCCGTCTAGTGCAATCTTGAATTCCTGTTCAGTTCAATATGGGACAATGCTCGCTGCCCTATTATGTTTCAAAAGAGCTTTTTCTACATGCCTTTTACCACTAATTGTAATTTTACTTGCAAATAATCAGTAAAGGTTCTCAGTCCATGTATTGGATATTAGACCAAAGCTCTTTGGCCGGCCGAAAATATTCAGTTCCAGAGACATGCCTACATTTAAATAAATATAAGATATTGTCATGATGTTTGTATTGTTTGATTAGGTGCCCACCACCTGATCGTCATTCCTAATGCCCATATGTTGTTTCCTATTTCCAGTTGTTGAATACCTTTCAGCATTCATGCTTAGAAATGTATCACAATATGGGGCCAATTACGATCTTGTTCGGAAACTGTTCTGAACAAATCGGTCTCGGAATCGTTTCCGAATGAATTGGGTCCTGCGAGTCCGAACGACCGATTACGATGCTTCCCAACATCGTTCGGTCGGACTCGCATTGACTTCAATGGGAGCCTGTGTTCTGAACGAGAACAAAGTATCCCATTGAAAAAAGGGGTGGTTGGGGAAAACCTTGCACCCTGTGGCAGGCACCCCATGGTGACTGCCACATTGTGCATGGTTCGGAAGAGGGGTCCCTTGGGTACCCCCATGGGCCGCAATCGAACGACTCCGGGTGAAGGGGGGCCCGCAACGGGCCCCCAAAGACAGATTCCGACAGCCGCTTCGTGTTGGGCAGACCGAATCGTAATGGCTGTCCGAATCAGTCATCGTATTTGCTCGTTCGGAAACCGTGTCCATAGAGCTGTACGATTTGGCTCCGAAAGGCTCGGGTTGTCCAAATGCCTTTTGGAACCGATTCGGACTGGCCGAAGAGTTTCTGGGCATCATAATTGGTCGTTGGGAAATGTGTACAATTCGACCGGAAACAAGAGTTCCGAATCAGATTCTGCAATACCGAATCCCATTCAGAGCCTTTCCGAACGACATCGTAATCTGCCCCTTAGTGTTATATTCTAAGCTCTGCTTGTGTGTTTTTAGTTTATATTTTCTCATAACACCTAGGGTAGCGATTCTTAACCTGTGGTCCACATCCCTCTTTAGTCCACAACACCTACTCAGGAGGTCCGTGACTGAGTTGAATTTTTTTTTATTATTAGATTAATAAAGGAAAAATGAAATTTGTAAAATGTTTTGTAAATGTGAAAAGATTTGATATTGGAGTCTCAATATGAACTCGGAGCAGTGCAAGTTCAGCAAAAAGTGGTGTGGACGATTGGCGATCTCACTGAAGCACTAGTATGCCCTGACAAAAAGAGAGGCTGCGTTAGGAACATAAAAGACAAAGTGATATGCAAAAGCTCAGCAACTCACTTCCTCTGTTAAAATTAAAAGCACTGTTGAAAAGCTCCAACCTTCGCATTAAAATTAAAACTTCTATTTTTGTTTGTGGCAATTCCCATGAGTTTATCCTCATGAAACCACGCTAATGAAGAGGATACTTTCTCATGGTGGGCCTAAGAATCACCATATAAAATTGGTATGGTCAGCTCTCTCATTGAGGAAGGAGCATTTTCAGCTCCAGGAAACTTGTTTCTCAATCCAGATTGCTGACTGAGAGCACATTGGATTCTCCTGAACAGAGCCTGACCTTGCAGTTTCAAGCTGCCTGCCTTTGGCGTTGAGGTATGCTACAGATGAACTGGGCCCCTCACGATGGTATAATACAATATAATATAATAAAATATAATATAATATAATATAATATCATATCATATAATATAATAAAATATAATATAATATACTATAGTCTGCCTTTATATTATTTACTCTTTTTGCATTCATAACTGCCACACTTCTTCTGATGCCTGCTGTAAACATTTTGCATGTATTCTGCACCAGATTCAGCTTCAAATAAGGCTCATAAAATGTTAGCCCAGATTTCTTCTGTGAGCTGTCTTGGAAGAAAGGGAGAAGGAACCCACTTTAGTACCTTTCTCTCTGGTAGGCAATGCTATGTTCCTAACGCAATCTCTCTTAGGGTACGTCCATTTGAGTTTTGTGAGACAAAGCCTGTATTGCATGAGAAACAAAGGAAATCTACCCAGTGTGATCAGGACTGACTCTGTCAGGCAACAGTATGATGTTCCATGTCTCTATTGTTTGCCCCACAGAAATAATTTTTCTTATGTGGTTCCCATTAATCACTTCTTAGTCACTTTCAAGGTCTTTAGACAGAACTTTAAGCATTCTGCTAACACAAAAGATGAGAGATGCAAGTTCAATCCTCCAAACGATTACCCAAAAGAACTGACTTGTCTGTGTTCCAGCGATACATCAATACTGTATCTTAACCCTTTCTTTTAATTACAACATCCATTTGTGGCTGAATAACCTTAGCTGACCTGATCCCCTTGGATTTAACTGTTAGCCCTACTGATCTTATGCTATATATTATTATATTACACCCAAAGTTCTGTAAGGCAGCCAATTATATCCACAGGTCTGAAATGCATACCCTGAAGGAAAGTCTTTCATTTACTCTTAAATCACTTTCCTGTTTGAAGAGTTGCTTATCTTATTTATTTTACACAATAACTGTTCAACTTTGCTATTATTAGTATTTCCTTTTTTATGCCTAGTGTTTCATTTAGTAAAGGCCTTTCTGCGCCCTGCCACAGAATTAAGTATCTCTCTTTCCACGTTGTTGCCTTAGGGCCCGATTACGAGTTTGGCGTTGTGGGAGCGGGACCACAACGCCACCGCCCCGCTCCAACACTGCCAAACCTGTGTGCACACCGACTTCCAGATTACAACTTTTACAGTCACTGGCGGGTGGTTGTTTGGCGGACCCATGGCTGTGCCTATGAAATAGGCACCGCAATGGGAACATCAAAGGCAGTACCTGCACAGCATGGACTGGTGCAGTCCATGCAGTGCAGGTACTGGGGTGCATGCACACAGGGGAGCACAACATGTGCCTCCCTGCATGCACCCCATGGCCCTGAGGCAGGGCCCCCCTTTGTTTCCTCTCTGCCACGCTTTTCATGGAGTAGGAACCGCCATGAAAACCGTAGTGGAGAGGAAACTAATAATATGCTTGGCAGGACTGCAGCAGTCCCGCCAAGCATATAGCGGCTTCAAGACTGCCGCGCCACCGCCAAGGACTTCTGATCCCTGGTGGTAGCGGCGATGCAATGGCGCTCCGACCACCCAAATTGTAATAGGGCGGCAGGACTGCCGGTGTGGCGGTGCCTGGGCCGCTGGTGCGCAGCTACTGCAACCGCAGCTAAGGTGGTCCATAGGACCGCTGTAGTCGTAATCAGGCCCTTAGTCATAAAACAACTCCATTGTCTTTTGTCTTGCTTTTCCCTTTACTGACCCCTGCATTTTTTCTCCCGTATGCACTGAATGTTAACAGGCTGTACGGCTACTGCTGCTTATGAGTCCCAAACATAGCAGGCCCTCACGCTTCCACTATCCAGCTCGCTTACCCAAACCTTAATTTATCATGTTAAACCATTACACTTCAATTGCAAAGGAGTTCTTTTGACCACTACGTTGCAACTTCCTCTGTGACGCGCAGCACGTTATATTCAGTCCACCTTTCTGTCTCTGAAGTCTTCATCATATTTTCCACAGTATTGAACATGGGCATCTTGTTGTTCAACATAGCATTAAGTCTTGCAAGAATGTACCTTTGCTTTTTCTTCTGTTTTCTTGAAATTGGTAGCTAGCAGCCGCCCTTTTAACCATAAATGTACATTTCGCAGCTTGTACATGTTTTAAGTAGCGTGTGGGAAAGAAACTCTTTTGCATACTTCTTTGTATCTCAGAAAGTGTAGAAATAGCCACTTTGATTTCTTTTTTGTTGGGTAACATTAGGGTAGTATTCAGCAACTTTGCGTACATTTTTTTGCCACTTATGTACTATCTGATTCCGCTAAAACAGTTTTGTTCAGGAGGTCGATCATTTACTCTTTCAAATCATTTGTAGCTTTCAATTCATTCAAGGATTCCTAGGAACCTGATGTTACATTTTGTTTCTTTTTTCACCACTTCCATCTTAATTAACTTCATATGGTATATTTGTAGAATTCTAATCAGATGGCACACCATTTAAAAAAAACAACTCTGTAGTAAACATACGTACCACTGATAAATAAAGTACCTGAATACCTGGAAGTGTCTGAATCCTTGGAATTGGTAAAAATACATAGTGAGAGAGTTTTTCTAAGGCGAACTCAAGGGAAGCCTTGAATAGGCTTAGTTTAGATTTATGATCTTGAAACATATGGTGATCTCCAGATTGAGAAGGCCATTGCTCCTGGGATTCATAGGTCCATCTGTGATGATGAGCCTGCTTGCCAGACAAGAGAGGTGATCCAGTTGCTGAGCCTTCTATGTGATGCAACTAATTTTGAAGGCCATTTGAGTACTGAGTGGAAGCCAGTGGAGTGTGAACAGCAAAGGGACAACATGCATACACTTCCTTACCACTCATGATTAGCCACATAGGTGAGAAGAGCATTCATTGGGGCAAGCAGTTATGTTGGTTCACTAGGTCGGACATGCTCTCATCCATGAACATGCAATAGATGCACCTGGATAACAAACCTGAAGTTTTGTTGTGGAGTGATATTTTTTCATATTATTGAATGGGTACTTTGATAATATAGGGATGCAGCATTAAGTGATAGCTTACTATGAAACTCAAAGTTTGTACATGAGGGGGCGTGGCTAACCGCCAAGCATGGCGGCCGCAAAGTGACGGAGCTCCGAGGCAGGGCCCGTTCATCCTGCTACAATCACCGGCGCCGGGGGCCATCTGACCCTGATCTCCCCCGATACAGGTACAGAAGTGCAGCAGCAGCGTACTGTGCCGGCAGGCGAGCGGAGACTGTATCTGGTGCGGAGAATTAGCGCTCGAAAGTGGAGCCCTGCACTGCGAGGCCTGACAGAGACTGCCACGATTGTCGGACCCTGCGAGCTGCTACATCGCAAAGTACAGCACAAAGCATCGAGATACCCTAGTGGACTCACTGCCGTGTGGACCCGTGCGGAGGCCCCTGGTGCTGTCAGAGCAGCTATGTGAGCCTGTGGTGTGGACCGGCCGCGCCCTGCCGACTTGACGACGGACGCTGAGCGGGGCTGGGCGGTGCCTGATGGCCGCGACGGCGGTGCTCTGGAAGATGACTGAGGCCCTGTCGGAATACTGGGGATCCCGGCTGCTAGACACCGGAGTGGGCCCGTGGGACCGGCACCTTGGAGCAGAGCGGAGCCGATCGCCGCAAGGCTGTGGTGCTTGAGGTGGGGACCTGGGCGGCCGCCGTGACGACACCCTCCCAGGCGGGGAAGAATTTCGAGGCGGACTGGCACTGGAGCTCCTTCCGACTCGAGCGGAGACACGACGGCTGGGGCTGCTGCCCTGACGGGGCCGCCCGGGCCCTGCAGACCCTGGGTATGCTCCCCTTGGACGGGGCCTGGCTGTATCGGTGCGCAGTGAGTATGGACGAGCACCCCTCTCCCGCTGTAACCAACGGAGCTGCCGTGTAGGCGCTCAGGCTGCCCTGCACGTGCCGCTCCCTGCGTCTCCGCTGCGCCCCGGGCACTCGGCAGGGGGTGCGATTGGGGTCCCTCCCCATTACCACAAGGCAGCATTTGACAACGAGCACTGCTCCTGTGCGCATTGTGTAGAGCGCCAAGAAGAGAAATAAGTTCCAGGGGACTAAGCGCTAGAGCGCAGCATATGAAACTCAAGGCTGTCCTTGCTTGCCACCACAAGCCAAGGAACTTGCGGGGTAAAGTGTTTCAGTTGTAAGCAGTGATTTAATTGCTATACGGGACCCACTGGATAAGGACATGGGGCGCGGCTGAGCATAGATTGGGATCCCTCCCCCCGCTTGCAAGAACATTCCAAAGGGGGCATACACGTTGCCTTGGGGTCATTGGAAACCGGGTCTTAGCGTTCATGCAAGGAACGACCTGATTACAATGGTATTATAGTGCTGACGACCTAAAACACTGTCCCTTGGGCGCTAGGTATGGAAAGAGGCCCCTGGGCCCAGCTCCACTCCATGGCTGGGTGCAGTGGGTCCGTGTTGTAGACTGAATCTTCAACGTCACCAATAGTCCGGTGCTGCTGCTGGATGACCGACCCCAGTTGATACTACTATTCCTTCTCCCCAAGCAGTTTGGCAATCCAAAGCGCAATATATAACCACTACGTCACGAACAGTATAACCCCCACTGACTCCCACCTATTTCACCATGGGGTGAACAAAAGGCAAGACATCGGAGATGCCACCTGCTGACCAACAGACCCAAGGGGAATCAGACATAACTTCGCAATCATCCTCGATCAGTTGTGTCCCACCGACTAACGAGGAGACCCCTCCAGACAAACTAGATTTAATCTTACAGGAGATACGGGACTCACGTAAATCTATTGAACAACAAATAGGTTCCCTGTCCACTGGGTTTAGTCTTCTGAAGGCTGATTATGAGAAGCTATCTGCTATAGTCAAAAACAATAAACAGTCTCTGACGGAACTTCTACCGAAGCACAAAGAACACTCCGAGCATATTACCCAAATCAAAAACAGTTCGCTGACCTACAGGACAGGGCAGAGGACGCTGAGGGCAGGGCTCGCTGTAACAATATCCGTGTGCTGGGTTTTCCGGAACGATCGGAGGGCCCAAATGCAACACAATTCATGGAGCAGTGGCTACGAGAACAGATAGCACCGGAAGGATTGTCACCTCTCTTCTGTGTGGAACGAGCACACCGGATGCCACCGGGTCGTCCGACAGCTGGAGCACATTCAAGAACAATGATTGCCCGTATCCTAAACTACAAGGATCGCGATCTCCTCCTCCTCCTCCAGAGGCACCTATCCAATACGAAAATCACCGGATTTCCCTATACCCCAACTACACAGTCCTGGTTCAAAAGCAGCGTGCTTCCTATCTCCCTTTGAAAAAGAAACTTCAAGCACTAAACCTTAAATATGCTCTACTGTTCCCTGCTCGTCTGAAAAATCCTACAAGAGCAGAAGTCCTATTTTTTGACAACCCGGAGGTGGCAAACGACTGGCTGGAAATTACCCTTTCTCCCCAAGCTCTGGCCAATATAGACCAGAAGACACGACAGGCTCAACAACGGCCATCGGGACAGAGAACACAACGGACCAGTTCTTCCCGCAGAATCGCAGCGAAGAACCCGTCCCCGGAGCAGGCTCTGCTGGGTCAGGAGTCGGCGCTGGCCGTGGCGGCTGCCATGCGTGACACCAACCCGCCATCCTCTTCTGAACACTCGGATGATAATATGATACATTCTGACTCTGACAGTAATGACCCGTTGTTTCCATCGATCACCCCGCAAATAGTGCAGACACTGTTTGGCTGAGAATGTACGGCCTAAGAAGATGATCCGTAAAGCATCCTAACAAGAGTCCACGATGGAGTGAAGTAAGATCTTGTCAATGTGCCTCGTATTGTTCTCCTCCCCCTAGGTGCCCCATATTTTCTTACATGTGACAAGGGTCCTGATAAGTGTGGAGCTCCGTCCAGAACGAAGGTCCTATGCTCTGTCCAGGAACCACCCCCCCTGCAGTTTCTGCATTAGTTAACCGGTTGGACCTTCAAATTGTTTTGCTTATTGTTTGGACCAGCAAAGTTTTAATGCTAGTCCTAGTATTGGGATTTTTAGTTGCTTTGTATTTTCTGGGGAAATGGCTCACTCCAAGTTTTGAAACGCATAATATATGTTGTGTATACCGGGGCTGCTACAGTACCTATGACCGGATGCATGTATGGCGATGTTGGGCAAATATAAAGTGTTAACATGGAATGTTAGGGGGATGGGCTCAGTGCACAAACGACACCGGATCCATGCCCAACTAAACAGACGGAAAATACAGATAGCCTTCCTCCAGGAAACCCACCTTACTGACTCTGAGGTAATCAAACTACGTAAGAAATGGAGAGGCCAGATATTCACTACATCATACTCTGCATTCGCGAGAGGAACACTCATATGGGTCAGACACGGGGTACCGTTCGTGAAAATAGAACAGCGAACAGATGCACAGGGAAGATACACGGTGCTACATGGGACGCTTGATGGGATACACATAGTAATAGGAAGTGTATATGCTCCGAATTATGAACAGGATAAATTCCTCACTAACCTGAACACAATACTAGCGGACTGGGCTGGTATCCCGTGGGTACTGGGAGGGGACTATAACTCCACTCTTGACATACATCTAGAGCATTCCCACCCGCCGGTTCGAGGTGCCGTCTCCATTAAACAAGAAGAGTTCCTGCGGGCTTGGTCAGAGGGGAGGGCGATCAAAGATGTGTGGCGTCTCCAAAATCCTACCAATCGCGAATATTCTTTCTATTCTCCAACACACCAACTGCACACTAGACTGGACAGAATATTCTGCTCTTCATCTATCACACCTCAAATATCCCAAACTACATACTTGGGTGTGAGAAGTTGGCCTGGTATAAGCTGTTCACTAATTAAAGTGGACACCTTGCACCAGGGCAAATCGACTCTTATGGTAGATAGGTTTAAGACAACCTTTTAAAGAAAGCTATCCTAGTGGTAGCTGTGGAGAGCAGCCTTCAGGCTAAGTCTCGGAGGAATGTAAAGCAGCTTGTTTTACCATATAATCTCTTGAATCACCAAATGAAAAGACACCACACAGGTATATATATCAAATATATATGTATTTATTTCTAAATAACTCTCTACTAATCTCTTTATGAGATTAGAAGACAAACATATGCACAAATCAACGTTTCACAATAAGTTAAGCACAAAATATGGCTGGGGCCCTAGGGGCGTACCAGACCATATACTAAGTAAGAGACTTAGAAACAACGACTTGCAGGGAGACAAGGCCTAGGGCCTTCAGAAGTGCAGGGGCCTCACGAAACCACCCAAGGCAGGTAAGTAAAGGACCCACGGGGGCCGCGTGCAGTGTGGATACACAGGCGCGGATCGCCGTTAACTTCAATGGGGCAAGTCGCGGTTGGAAATAAAGAGTTTTAGGATACTTCTGTAGAACCTACAAGCAAGTCACTTACAGGGTAAGTCGTTCTAGGGCCCACACCCACAGGAGCACCGTAGTGCTGGAGTTACCTCACCCAGGGAAGCCGGGTGCACAGGTGTCCTTTGGTGTCGGGTCGCGGCGTCGTTTTCAATGGCGAACAAAGAAGACTTGCTGCTTGCGGGAGCTGAAGAAGTGTCCGGTGGAATCCAAGCCTGGATTCTGAAGAAGGATGACCTGAAAGCAGAGGGGACAGTGTTCAAAGTCACTTGGCAGTGACCCGGGGCAAGGAAGATGGATGCCCACCGTCGTCGGTCGCTTCAGGTCGGTTGCGGGTGCCTTGACTCTTCAGCCACGTGGTCCAGGAGGCGTCGACGACGACCAGGAGCTGGATTCGGTGTGTCCCTCGACGTCTGCAGCTGACTGCGGTGTCGGCAACTCGATCGGAGCCAACAAGCCTTGGCAGCCGCAAGTCTCGGGGAGATGAAGAAAAGTCGATGGCGCAGACCAGCAAGGTCTGTGGAACTCACCCAGCGAGGGTAAGTCAGGGCAGGCCTGGAGCAACCAGGGGAGCCCTTTGGTTTCTGTTAAGAAGTCTTCTGGGGACCCACAAGCCAGCGGGCAAGGGATCGCGAAGACACCTCGGGCGGAATCACTCAACAGGGGCCCACGGTCACTCGGGACGGTGTAGGCCTCTGATCTTCGGAGGGATTCCTGCTGGAGGTCGGGACCACACGTGGTCCAAAGCACAGGTTCGTAGAACGTTGTGAAGGGGTTGCACTCGACAATAGTGCACGGTACCCAGGGGTCGCGGTTCCTCGTTACTCGTGGGGTCCACTTGCCTCAGCTTCGCTGGGGACTCACGATGGCCTGGGAGAGGTCAGGAAATCCACTTCCTGGGCTGCAGGGACTTCGGACTCCGGCGGGAGCGGCGTAGTTTGCGACTGTCGTTGTCGTTTTTGGTGCCTGCCAAGCAGGGGAGTCACTCCTTGACTCCAAGGGAGATTCTTCTGTCTTCCAAAGGTAGTGGAACGTCGAAGGGCCAGGATTCTTCTGTAGAGCGTCGTCCAGGGGTTATCTGCTTTGCAATGGCAAGGTTCCCCCTCTTATACTAAAAAGAGGGGATGGACTAGCTCTATGACCCCACCTATGGGAGGGTCAAGGGAGGGGGTGGCTACACCCACTTCCCTTTGTCCAGTTTCGCGCCAGAGCAGGGGCAGGTAGCCCCTGAGCTGGTTTGAACTGGCATATGCACAGAGGAGCCTTCTGCTCCCCCAGTGCAGGACTTCAAAGCACTCTAAGAGTGCACCCACCCAGCCCCAATACACTAAACCCTGTCTGGAAGGTGGTTACACCTCCCTGTGACAGGATGCCTATTGTTGGGCTTCCTCCACTGCGAGTTTCGGTCATCAGCAGGAGGGCAGCCCAGTGTCTGTGACTGGTGGCATCCATTTTGTGATGCCAGGGCTCTTTAGGATTCTACCGCGTTTCCACAGCAGGTACATGTCTTCTCCCTCTAGAAGGGTGGAATGCTACCCCCACCGCCAAGATTGGCGGGGGGTAGTATTCCAAGATGTTTGACACCAAACACGACATGTTTTGATGCAGCCATTCCAAAGTTAGCATTTACCGCGAGGATATAATGCACTTAAGAGTATATGGTTTAACCGCATCCACAAACAGCACCAGAGAATGGACTCTGAGAACTGCAGAGGGGCCCTGCTCATGCAGAGGCACCCCCTCACATAGAAGCCAAGCACCCTGCCCTCAGGATTGATAGGGCCTGCCTTAGGGGTGACTGATAGGTTTATATGTGTGTGCAAGAGAGATATAGGAAACCTATATCTCAGTGAGGGGTGCTAGCACCACCTCACCCAGGCTGCAGTAGCAGGCCTGTGGTGTCAGATTTAGACTGCTTCCCAGGGGTGGCATAACACATGCTGCAGCCCCTGGTAGGCCTGTGAAGTACCTATGCCCTTGGCACCTAAGGTACCATATACTAGGGACTCATAAGGCACCACAGTATCCAATCACTAGTGCACCTAGAGTGCACTCCATGTCGTTTAGAGAGAACAGAGAGGCTGGGGCCCTGATTGGCAGGGACCCAGCCAGACTATAGCCAGAAACCAGTGCTAACATCAGAAAAAAAGTGGGGGCAACATAAGAGGCAGATCCTACTCTCCTACACAACCCCCCCAAACGTAGGGACACTAAACTAACCTTGACCAGTTGAGTCTTCGTGTTCAAAGTGGAAATACCTTGAGAGTCCATCTGCATTGGCATGTTGGGTCCCAGGCCTATGTTCCACTGTATAGTCCATCCCCTGTAGGGAAATGGACCACCTCAAAAGTTTTGGGTTTTCACCTTTCATCTGCTTTAGCCATAGGAGGGGCTTGTGGTCAGTCTGAACTATGAAGTGAGTGCCAAACAAGTATGGCCTCAGCTTCTTCAGGGCCCATACCACAGCAAAGGCCTCCTCTCTATAGCTGACCAACGTTTCTCTCTAGGGGTCAGCCTTCTGCTAATAAAAGCTACTGGCTGGTCTTGACCTTCATCATTCAGTTGAGACAGTACAGCTCCCACACCCAGCTCAGAAGCATCTGTTTGGACAATGAACTTTTTGGTGTAGTCTGGACTCTGTAAGATGGGGGCAGTGCACATGGCCTGCTTTAGGTCTTCAAATGCCTTTTGACAGCTAGCTGTCCACTGAACCTTTTTTGGCATTTTCTTAGAGGTAAGATCATTCAAGGGGGTCACTATAGATCCATATCCCTTGACAAACCTCCTATAGTACCCAGTCAGGCCTAAGAAGGCTCTCACCTGTGTCTGGGTGGTAGGAGCAACCCATTCCATTATGGTTTGGATTTTGCTCTGTAAAGGCTGAACCTGGCCTCCACCTACAAGGTGGCCCAGGTACACAACCTGACTCTGCCCTATCTGGCACTTGGTGGCCTTGATAGTGAGGCCTGCTTTCTGCAGGGCCTCCAAAACATTTCTGAGGTGGACCAGGTGATCCTGCCAGGAGGAACTAAAGACAGCAATATCATCTAGATAAGCTGAGCAATAAGTTTCCATCCCTGCCAGAACTTTATTCACCAACCTCTGAAAAGTGGCAGGTGCATTTTTCAATCCAAAGGGCATCACCACAAAGTGGTAGTGCCCACCAGGGGTCGAAAATGCTGTTTTGGCTTTTGCATCATCAGCTAATCTGATTTGCCAGTAGCCAGCTGTTAGGTCAAATGTGCTTAGATACTTGGCTGAGGCCAAAGTATCAATCAGCTCATCTGCCCTTGGTATGGGATAGGCATCAGTCCTAGTGACTGCATTGAGGCCTCTGTTGTCTACACAAAACCTCATTTCTTTCTTACCACCCTGGGTATGAGGCTTGGGTACCAGGACTACTGGGCTAGCCCAAGGGCTATCTGAAGGCTCAATCACGCCTAACTCCAACATTTTCTGGACTTCAGTCCTGATACAGTCCCTGACATGGTCAGGTTGCCTGTAGATTTTATTCTTGACAGGCAGACTGTCCCCAGTGTCCACCTCATGGGTGCACCAGGTAGTCTGACTAGGGGTCAGGCTAAACATATGTCTAAACTGTTGCAGAACTTGTCTGCACTCAGTTTGCTGATGGTCAGTGAGGCTGCTTGCCAAAGCAACACCATCTACTGACCCATCATCAGGGTTCTGAGAGAGCAGGTCAGGGAGAGGGTCACTCTCCTCCTCCTGGTCCTCATCAGTTGCCATGAGCAAGCCCATGTCAGCCCTGTCAACATATGGCTTTAATCTGTTGACATGAAGCACCCTTAGGGGGCTCCTGGGAGTTCCAAGATTCACCAGATAGGTGACTTCTCCCTTCTGTTCAACTATTGTATGGGGGCCACTCCATTTGTCCTGGAGGGCTGCTGGGGCCACAGGCTCCAACACCCACACTTTCTGTCCTGGCTGGTATACAGTCAGCACAGCCTTTGGTCATGCCAAGCTTTTTGCAATTCTTGGCTGGCCTCCAGGTTTTTGGTTGCCTTTTTCATGTACTCTGCCATCCGGGAGCGGAGACCAAGTACATAGTCCATCACATCTTGTTTGGGGGCTTGAGAGGTAACTCCCAGCCCTCTTTTACCAAACATAGTGGACCTCTCACAGGATGCCCAAACAGAAGCTCAAATGGGCTGTAGCCAACCCCCTTCTGTGGAACCTCTCTGTATGCAAACAAAAGGCAAGGAAGAAGAAGGTCCCATTTCCGCCTAAGCTTCTCTGGGAGTCCCTTAATCATTCCTTTCAAGGTCTTGTTGAAGCGTTCAACTAAACCATTGCATTGTGGGTGATAGGGGGTGGTGAACTTATAAGTTACACCACACTCCTTCCACATTGCTTTCAGATATCCTGACATGAAGTTGGTACCTCTGTCAGAAATGACCTCCTTTGGAAAACCCACTCTGGAGAAAACTCCAATGAGGGCTCTTGCCACCACAGGTGCTGTGGTGGTCCTCAGGGAATTGCCTCTGGGTACCTGGTGGCATGATCCACTACCACCAGGATAAATCTGTGCCCAGATGCAGTCTGAGGGTCAAGGGGACCAACAATGTCAATCCCTACCCTTTCAAAGGGTACCCCCACCACAGGTAGTGGTATCAGGGGGGCCTTTGTTGTGCCACCTGCCTTACCACTGGCTTGGCAAGTGACACAGGAGCGACAAAACTCCTTTGTGTCCTCTGACATATGTGGCCAATGAAAATGTGGAACAAGCCTGTCCCAGGTCTTGTTTTGGCCCAAGTGTCCTGCCAAAGGGATATCATGTGCTAAGGTCAAGAGGAACCCCTAAACTTCTGAGGTATTACCAACCTCCTGGTGGCTCCAGGGGCTGGGTCTCTACCCTCAGAATATAGGAGTCCCTCATCCCAATAAACTTTATGGGACCCACTAGCACTCCCAGCAGCCTCAGCAGCAGCCTGCTGTCTGAGGGGTTCAAGAGAGGGGCAGCACTGTTGCTCCTTGCTCAGATCTTCCCTGGAAGGGCCCCCTGCCCCCAAGAACTCAACCTGGTCAGGTTCAAGTCCCTCTGGGGCAGTTCCTTCTTCAGGTTCTGCTTCACCTCCCTCTGGAAGTGAATCCTTGATCTGAGACAGAGGGGAAGGCACTGCCTTAACCCTACTGCTCCTCCTCTTGGGAAGCATCTGGTCCATTGTTCCAGGATCCAGAGCTGGTTCAGTGTCATGCATTCTTGCTTGTGACCTGGTCACAGCAAATACCTCTGCAGGGATGCCCAACATCTCAGCATGAGTCCATAACTCTACTTCAGACCAGGCTGAAGTCTCTAGATCATTGCCCAATAGACATTCTACAGGGAGGTCTGCACTGACTACAACCTTCTTGAGGCCAGTTACCCCTCCCCAGGAGAAATTCACAACTGCCAGACTATGGTTGGTCTGGACATTGCTTGCATTGGTCACCTGGTACATTTCACCCAGGATGATCTGTCCAGGGTCCACTAGGTCCTCTGCCACCATGGTGACACTAGCACCTGTGTCCCTAAATGCCAAAGCCTGTTTGCCATTTATCAAAGGCTGCTGTTTGTACTTGCCCAGATTACTGGGGCTTACTAGGAAGGACATATCAATGTTTCCCTCACAAATCAGCATTGCCTGAGTGGTCACTCTGACTAGGTCAGAATCCACTTCAGAACCCAGGGTCAACCCTACTACACCCTTATTCTGAGTACCACCTCCACCAGTAGCTGAGCTAGGGGGCACAGTTGCCTTAGGGGCAGGAGTGGTGGTGGTTTGGTCTTTGGACTTGGTACAATCAGAAGTCCAGTGCCCTTTCTGTTTACAGAATTTGCACCAGGGCTTCTTTTGGCCTTTTCCCTTGTTGGACTGTGACTCCCCACCAGATGCAGATTTTTGGGGCCCTTGTGAAGACTTCTGGTCTTTTGACTTATCCCCACCTTTCTCAGAGCCTTTAGGATCTTGCTTCTTAGTGTCACCCCCTTGGTTCTGGGTTTTCTGCCTCACCCTGGTTCTGACCCATTTGTCTGCCTTCTTTCCCAATTCTTGGGGAGAGGTCAGATCAGAGTCCACCAGGTACTGATGCAACAACTGGTTCTGGCAATTATTTAGGATCTGTTCTCTCATCATCAGATTATACAATCCCTTGAAATCAGTAACCCTACTGCCAACCAGCCAACCCTCTAGAGCCTTGGTTGCACAATCAACAAAGTCAGTCCAGTCCTGAGTCTGTGCCTTCTGGGTATCTCTGAACTTCAACCTGTACTGCTCAGTGGTTAAGCCAAACCCATCTATCAGTGCACTCTTCAGGACCTCATAATCATCAGCATCCTCCTCTCTAACAGTGAGGAGCTTGTCTCTTCCTTTATCTGAAAAGGAGAGCCACAAGATTGCTGCCCACTGCTTTTGGGGGACCTGCTGTACTCTACAGGCCCTCTCCATAGCAGTTATCCACTTGTGGATATCATCCCCACTCTGGTAGGGAGGAACAACCTTGCTCAGGTTCCTATGGTCAGGAATATATTCTCTGCCTCTAGGGACACTGTTGCTGCCACCAGGGGGTTCTAACCCCTCTTTTCTAGAAGCTCTCTGGATCTCCAGGGCTTCCCTATCCAGTGCCAACTGCTTGGTTCTGAGGGCCACTCTGGCTTCCTCATACTGGAGCAGTTTGCACCTTCTCTCAGAGGAGGTCTCTCTTAAGGAAAAGTATGAGCTCCTCTGCTGGACAAATTCTCTGCCAGAGTGATAAGAGTGGTCAGATTCCCTGGAAGGGGATCTGTGCCTCTCCTCCTCTCTGTCAGTTCTCTTAGGGAGAATTCCTCTGTCCTTTTCAGGCCCCTTGGAGCCTGGCCCTTCAATCACAGAGTCTTGGTCATTCTGATTTTCATCATCTGACCCAGATACTATGACTGACCCACCCACTGATTCAAACCCTTTAGCTCCTAGAGCCAATCTAAGGTCATCTGCTGTCAGCAGATCTATCAGGTGGAGTGTTGAGGGACTCTGTCCTAGTCTCAGGTGTCTGTCAACACACATGGCTCTCAAGTCAGAGAAAGCCATGTCCTTGTACTGAGGCTGAGTGGATCCACTGGGTCCACCCTTTAAGGACATTCTAGTGTTGTGCAGTGTTGTACTACCTACACTAGTTTGTGGCCTACTGATCCTAGCTTGAGCTGTGGAAAGGGTGTGCTATCCCTTGGCACACAGCTCTAAGTTCAGTAGAACTTATTGATACTAAGCTTGACTTTATATGTACCTTGAGTACCTATAATGGTTTTCAGTTAGTAATTCAAATAGAGATTTTCTGGTAAAACAATGGCAAGCTGGAATCCCACACGCTGCCCACCAATGTGAGAAGTTGGCCTGGTATATGCTGTTCACTAATTAAAGTGGACACCTTGCACCAGGGCAAATCGACTCTTATGGTAGATAGGTTTAAGACAACCTTTTAAAGAAAGCTATCCTAGTGGTAGCTGTGGAGAGCAGCCTTCAGGCTAAGTCTCGGAGGAATGTAAAGCAGCTTGTTTTACCATATAATCTCTTGAATCACCAAATGAAAAGACACCACACAGGTATATATATCAAATATATATGTATTTATTTCTAAATAACTCTCTACTAATCTCTTTATGAGATTAGAAGACAAACATATGCACAAATCAACGTTTCACAATAAGTTAAGCACAAAATATGGCTGGGGCCCTAGGGGCGTACCAGACCATATACTAAGTAAGAGACTTAGGGCCATATGTATCAAGCCAAATTGCATTCGCAAACGCCGAAATTCGCAGAATTTCGGCGTTTCATGAATGCAATTTTGCTTAGAGGTATGTATGAAGTCAAAACTGCCTCGCAAAATAAGGAATCGCAAAATTTGCGATTCCCTATTTGTGATTGCATTTAAGGAATCGCAAATTGCGATTCCTTAAATGCAATTTAAGAAGCACCAAAAAAGTGCAATTTGACCTTAAGGAATCGCAGAATTACCACCAACTTCAGGTTGGTGGTAATTTGCATTCCTTTGAAAAATGCACTTTTTTGCATTTTCAAAGTGCATGTGGCGCACATACATGCCCTTAGGGCATGTATGTGCGCCACATCTGCACCCATGCTCATTTCAGGGGTGCAACAGGGTGTCCTTTAGACACCCTGGCACTCTTGAAATTGCATTCTCAATTTGCGATTCTCTAATTGGGAATCGCAAATTGCGAAATGTCTTCCCATTCATTCCTATGGGCCTCTAGGCCCATAGGAATGAATGGGGAGGTATTCCTTAATTGCGAATCGCAATTTGCGATTCGCAAATAAGGAATATGTAGGATTCGCAAAATTTATTGCAAATCCTACATACATCTCGTTTTGCGATTCTCAAATAGCGATTCTCTAAAATTCGCTATTTGAGAATCGCAAACCAAACTTTCATACATATGGCCCATAGAAACAACGACTTGCAGGGAGACAAGGCCTAGGGCCTTCAGAAGTGCAGGGGCCTCACGAAACCACCCAAGGCAGGTAAGTAAAGGACCCACGGGGGCCGCGTGCAGTGTGGATACACAGGCGCGGATCGCCGTTAACTTCAATGGGGCAAGTCGCGGTTGGAAATAAAGAGTTTTAGGATACTTCTGTAGAACCTACAAGCAAGTCACTTACAGGGTAAGTCGTTCTAGGGCCCACACCCACAGGAGCACCGTAGTGCTGGAGTTACCTCACCCAGGGAAGCCGGGTGCACAGGTGTCCTTTGGTGTCGGGTCGCGGCGTCGTTTTCAATGGCGAACAAAGAAGACTTGCTGCTTGCGGGAGCTGAAGAAGTGTCCGGTGGAATCCAAGCCTGGATTCTGAAGAAGGATGACCTGAAAGCAGAGGGGACAGTGTTCAAAGTCACTTGGCAGTGACCCGGGGCAAGGAAGATGGATGCCCACCGTCGTCGGTTGCTTCAGGTCGGTTGCGGGTGCCTTGACTCTTCAGCCACGTGGTCAAGGAGGCATCGACGATGACCAGGAGCTGGATTCGGTGTGTCCCTCGACGTCTGCAGCTGACTGCGGTGTCGACAACTCGATCGGAGCCAACAAGCCTTGGCAACCGCAAGTCTCGGGGAGATGAAGAAAAGTCGATGGCGCAGACCAGCAAGGTCTGTGGAACTCACCCAGCGAAGGTAAGTCAGGGCAGGCCTGGAGCAACCAGGGGAGCCCTTTGGTTTCGTTAAGAAGTCTTCTGGGGACCCACAAGCCAGCGGGCAAGGGATCGCGAAGACACCTCAGGCGGAATCACTCAACAGGGGCCCACGGTCACTCGGGACGGTGTAGGCCTCTGATCTTCGGAGGGATTCCTGCTGGAGGTCGGGACCACACGTGGTCCAAAGCACAGGTTCGTAGAACGTTGTGAAGGGGTTGCACTCGACAATAGTGCACGGTACCCAGGGGTCGCGGTTCCTCGTTACTCGTGGGGTCCACTTGCCTCAGCTTCGCTGGGGACTCACGATGGCCTGGGAGAGGTCAGGAAATCCACTTCCTGGGCTGCAGGGACTTCGGACTCCGGCGGGAGCGGCGTAGTTTGCGACCGTCGTTGTCGCTTTTGGTGCCTGCCAAGCAGGGGAGTCACTCCTTGACTCCAAGGGAGATTCTTCTGTCTTCCAAAGGTAGTGGAACGTCGAAGGGCCAGGATTCTTCTGTAGAGCGTCGTCCAGGGGTTATCTGCTTTGCAATGGCAAGGTTCCCCCTCTTATACTAAAAAGAGGGGATGGACTAGCTCTATGACCCCACCTATGGGAGGGTCAAGGGAGGGGTGGCTACACCCACTTCCCTTTGTCCAGTTTCGCGCCAGAGCAGGGGCAGGTAGCCCCTGAGCTGGTTTGAACTGGCATATGCACAGAGGAGCCTTCTGCTCCCCCAGTGCAGGACTTCAAAGCACTCTAAGAGTGCACCCACCCAGCCCCAATACACTAAACCCTGTCTGGAAGGTGGTTACACCTCCCTGTGACAGGATGCCTATTGTTGGGCTTCCTCCACTGCGAGTTTCGGTCATCAGCAGGAGGGCAGCCCAGTGTCTGTGACTGGTGGCATCCATTTTGTGATGCCAGGGCTCTTTAGGATTCTACAGCGTTTCCACAGCAGGTACATGTCTTCTCCCTCTAGAAGGGTCGAATGCTACCCCCACCGCCAAGATTGGCGGGGGGGTAGTATTCCAAGATGTTTGACACCAAACAAGACATGTTTTGATGCAGCCATTCCAAAGTTAGCATTTACCGCGAGGATATAATGCACTTAAGAGTATATGGTTTAACCGCATCCACAAACAGCACCAGAGAATGGACTCTGAGAACTGCAGAGGGGCCCTGCTCATGCAGAGGCACCCCCTCACATAGAAGCCAAGCACCCTGCCCTCAGGATTGATAGGGCCTGCCTTAGGGGTGACTGATAGGTTTATATGTGGTGCAAGAGAGATATAGGAAACCTATATCTCAGTGAGGGGTGCTAGCACCACCTCACCCAGGCTGCAGTAGCAGGCCTGTGGTGTCAGATTTAGACTGCTTCCCAGGGGTGGCATAACACATGCTGCAGCCCCTGGTAGGCCTGTGAAGTACCTATGCCCTTGGCACCTAAGGTACCATATACTAGGGACTCATAAGGCACCACAGTATCCAATCACTAGTGCACCTAGAGTGCACTCCATGTCGTTTAGAGAGAACAGAGAGGCTGGGGCCCTGATTGGCAGGGACCCAGCCAGACTATAGCCAGAAACCAGTGCTAACATCAGAAAAAAATACTACTAGAATGGGGGAAAATACCCTCCCCGGTCCCGACCTGGAGATTATGGCCACAGATGTTGGAAGACGCGGTCTTCCGAGATAAACTAGACACGACGATCACCATGTACTTTAATGAAAATGCGAACTCGGCCTCATCTCGTTTAATAGAATGGGATGCATTTAAGACTGTGTTACGAGGTGCATCCATAGGAGCGACAGTAGGCGCCCGACAAGAAATTAACAAGAGTCTTACGGCACTCGAAGATTCCCTACAAGAGTTGGAGCGGAAAGCTAATACCGATCCCTCCAATCAAAAACAACTACAGGAGGGGAGAATTCGACATGCCGAACTCCTTGAGGATTTACACCTCATTGACTACCGAGCTTACACCCAACATACACACGCTGAAGCAGATAAATTGGGCACCCTATTGGCCTGTCTACTACGAGATGCGCCCTCCCCCCCTATATCAATACCGGAAGTGGCATTGCAGGATGGCACCATAGTGTATACACAGACAGAAATCAATACTGCATTTAGTGACTATTATGAGAGGTTATACAGCGCCCCGATTAATGCACTGCTGGAGCGGATAGACACATTCCTAGATGGATTGACATACCCGAAATTGACAGAAAATGCCCAGGAGGACTTGGATGCCCCAATTACAAGGGCCGAATTCAAGGAGGCCATTAAGGAACTCCCACGCAATAAGACCCCCGGCCTAGACGGCTTACTGGCGGAATTTTATTCTACCTTTACTGACAATATAACCCCTCAACTTGCCTGTCTATATAATGCGGCACAGGAGGCCCAGTCCCTCCCACTAACTACCATGCAGGCCCTAGTCATATCCCTACCCAAGCTAAATAGAGACCCGCGAGACATGTCAGGATATCGCCCTCTTTCTTTATTATCCTCCGAATATAAGATACTTAGTAAGATTCTGGCCCGCCGGCTCCTCCCCTACCTTCCCAAACTCATACAAGCGGATCAGTGTGGATTTATCCCTGGTCGCAATACCTCCCTGAATATAAGGCGCCTACACTATGTTATGGAAGCCGCCGCCAAAATCTCCTGTTAAACTGGCTGTATCTTTCTTGACCTCCAACAGGCGTTCGATACGCTAAATTGGGAATATATGTTTGCACTTATGGACAGATTCGGCATACCTCCTGGTTATATGAAGTGGGTCAAACTGCTATACACTGCACCCACTGCCCGGGTCCGTACTGGATCCCTCATATCTCGCCCCTAGCCGGTGGCAAGGGGAACAAGACTGGGCTGTTCTCTGTCACCGATATTATTTGTATTAGCATTAGAACCCCTACTCATTAGACTCCGGAGAGATGCTGCACATAAGGGGATTTTACTAGAAGAGACAACACATATAGTGTCGGCATACGCTGACGATCTTATACTGTATATTAGACTTAACTATAGATCTAGAGCCTATCCCTACCATATTCCAGCAATTTCAATGCGTCTCGGGTCTGGCAATTAACGCTACGAAATCACACGCATTTTTTATGCAATATAAGGAAGATCCAGAACCCATCTATTTCGGTCAAATTGATTTGGCGGTTGCACCACAAACCTTCAAATATTTGGGTATTCAAATATATAGAACACCTCAGGACCTCCTAGAAGGGAACCTCATGAAAGCAATTAGATCACAACGTGCCCAGATTACCTTCTGGACATCACTACCTCTTTCGGTCATGGGGAGAATAGCCATCTCCAACATGGTGTTACTCCCAAGACTATTGTATTACTTTACTAACATACCAATTCTGATACCGGCCAGTGTCTTTCATACGCTGGACACTCTCCTCATGGAACTGATATGGGGTAAAGGACTCCGGAGGGTGAGCCTAGTAAAATTACAACTGAGGCCAGAAGCGGGGGGATTGGGAGCTCCCGACTTCCGAGCGTACTGCATGGCTAGCCAACTGCAATGGCTGTCATACTGGCTGGCAGGACGCAACCTAAACGAAATCGGATATACAACACAAAAATTAGAACTGGGAATTCTACACACACTGCTTTTGCCCGGCTCTAAGATACCACCTGAAACTCCCTCGTTGCTCAAAACAGCCATCTTATATTGGAAACGTACATTAAATACACCAAACGAACTATCCCATACTCGCCTAACGTTCCATTACTTGGTATACCTACTACAGTGGGACTAATTACAAAACAAAGGATCTTACAATGGACACAAGAGGGGGTGACAACGGTAGGAGACTTGTTCATAGATGGCACACTAGCCAACCATGACAACTTCATCCATAATCATGGAGTTCCCCATACATTATTCATGATACACGCTACCATTGCTCATTATGTAAAGAAACACTGGTCCCCGAACGGGAACGAACCCCCCACACATGGCCTGGTGCAAGCAATTTATCTGATGGGTGAGGGACGACACCTAACCCGCTGGTTATATAGAGGCGTTAGAATGCATGCTGGGGCCTCCTTGGTGCCCTTACGGGAAAAATGGGCGAGAGACCTCAGTAAAGAAATGACAGATAAAGAATGGGCGTATGCACTAGAGTTCCCCAAAAAGGTGTCCCGAAATGCCAAATTTAAATATATCCAATACATGATTCTAAATAGGGCATACCTTACCCCACACCGCCTCAACTGTATATACCCAGATGCACAAGTCAGCTGTCCTAGATGTAAGTTGGTGGATGCTGATATTCTACACATGTTATGGAACTGTTCATGGTTGAGGGGATTTTGGTCAAAGGGAGGGGATGTAATTCAGGATACGACAGGCACCTCCGTCTGGGACACGGCAGATAGCTGTCTACTAGGACTACACCCTCGCCCGAAAAAACAGAGAACACAGTATAAATTTGCAGATATGGCTATCCTCATAGCGAAATGAACCATTACAATGAGGTGGAAGTCGGCTCTTCCCCTCCCCCACTACACACATGGCACACAGAGATGGTTAGATGGGGAGGGGCGGAAAGTGCCATCATTAGAAGAGAGGAATTACGTGGGGTGCGCAAAACTCCCATTTCCATGGATTGGGACCAGATGTTGGAAACACTGAAGGCTAAAGATCTGGCAGACCCTTTTGGGCCCTAGTGAGTGGTATCCCATCTTCCACGAGTCACTGAGTCCATGCAGGGTAGTGCAGTCCCCCTCTACAACACTCCCCATTAAGGAATCAAGCACTAAAAATATTTGTTAAGACGAGATGACCCAAAGGAATATGCACAACGGAATCCTACGATGATGAGCATAGGAGTGAGCCGATTGGTGGGAGGGGGGTGAGATAATGGGGAGTTGGGGAAGTTTATCATGTTCCAGGGTAGATTATCTTATTACAGAGTCAGCAAGAAGGTGTAGAGACACAAAATTGATCAAAATGGTCATAACGGAACATACATAAACTGTTTGACTACAGCAAGTACAATGGAAATGTTATATGTCACTGAATGTAGTATTGGAAGGCCAACTGTGTGTTATGTTGATGACTCCTGTAACCTATAATAATGCCATGCTTGATTGTAAAGATTACATGAATAAAACCAATAAAACTATGTTTTAAAAAAAAAGTTTGTACATGAGAGGCAACTGGGAGAGAATTACATCACATCAATGGAGGTGGGCAGCTATTTTTTTGCAAGCAGTGGAAAATCTATTTCTTGTGGGATTACATTTTCTGGTGAAGGAGCTCATCTTCTTCTAAGGAGGACTCCATGTTATTTTGCATTATCAATGTCAGAGGGGTGCGTGACCTTGAATCAAACTGGGTGTTGTCTCAATGTAAAGGTTCACAGTGGTGGGGGCAATGTTTATTTTTGAGGCACTCCAAAGGTCAGGGGGAAAGTCTCAGGTATGAATGATTGAATCATACCAGTCCAAGAAAGAGGGGAAGTACTTATTAATGTATTTGTTTAGTTATTTATTTAATAGTTTTATGAAGCAATGCACATCACTTCAGCATGGGAAGGGTATAAAGGTCAGTCTCTAAGAAAGTGGGAATGGCAAGAGGGTTGGAGTTGAGTCAGGTATGCTCCATCATGAACCAGGATATGAAAGTTGTTTCCCAGCACCTGTAGAGAATTTGCTAACTTCATATTAAATTAAGATCTGAAGCCAGATTGGTGTACTTTGAGGTTGTCCTGTTTCCGAGGTGCAGGATTATATTAAGCAGCCACAACTTTCTCAATGAGTTTGCTAAGGAAACCTTGGCCAAAGAGTCATTTATTTGGAAGCCTGAAGCATGCAAAATATTTTTTAACAGAGTGATTTGCCAAATTTCAGAGTATATGGGAAGCACCTTGATCTAAAGAAGTGTGTGTGATGCTGAGAAGAAACTTTGCAATAATGTCTGTTAAAAATATGGTCAAGATACTGGGTTCATCAATGTTGGAGGACGACTTGGCTGAGGATATCGTTTTAGAGTTGTAAAGATGTTTCACCACTTTTTTTTTTTTTATTGGAAAAAATTAACAGCATCATCAATTTCATCTCAAAATACATAATTCATATTACTAGTTCATACAAATTATTCCTAAAACATATCAATTAATAAGCTCCCGTAGAACATCACGCCGGTAATAATTCATGATAATAATTAACAAAAATGATAAAATACTTTGTACTAAAGCATCTTGAACTGTCAAATAATCATAAATAGTTATTCATAAGATGTCCCAATATATCTCATTGGCCATGCTATAAAACCTAGGCTATTGGATTATTAAAATAATATGTACAGCAAGACTTAATTCAAAACCGATCCACTCTGCCAACTTGACCAAGTTTTGTTAAAACGCTTAATAGCACCTACTCTCTTTGCATATAGAAACTCATAGTGATACACTTTGTCCACCTTATTACGCCAATAATTCAAGGTTGGTATTTTAATAGACTTCCAATTTGCCAAAACTAATGATTTAGCTACCAAAGATTCAATAAAAAAAGCTGATTCAATTCAGTGGTCAAGTTATAGGCAGATGATGGGACGCGAAAAAGGGCTTCCATCGGATCCGGTGTAATCACTCTTCCCACCCAATTACTTATTTCAGAAAAGATCTGTGGCCAAAACTCATACAATTTAGGGCAGGTAAATATCATATGCATCCAGTCGCCAGTCTGAAATCTACATCCAAAGCAAGAGGGATTGGCAGTATGGTAAATGTTTTCAATTTTTGCAGGGGTGTAGTAGAGCATCCGTTTTTCAATAGAAGCTCATACGCTTAAAATTGGCCGCTCAAATAGCTTTTTTACAAAAACAATTATAATAATCCCAATATGGCTTTGTAATACTACAACCTGCAATATTGCTTACGCTATTAATGTGCTTCGATATTACTTCGAATTCTGAATGTTGATGCAGAAGTCTGTACCAACTATTGATTCCAGTAAGCCGTGCAATGAAAATAGCTTGCCCTCTTTTCTTTGTTGTGACGTTTGGCTCAACCAAATTACATGAACAAACATGTTTAATTTTAGTATAGCTAAAAAAAAGTAATGGACTCAATGATCTATGTTTGCGAGTAAGTTTTTGCCAAGAAATAAAACCATTATTATGAAAAAAATTGCCCAATGTACGAAATCCAATATTTGCCCAACGTGTTAGTATGGAACGCCCCAAACTCAGACCTAAACCAACACATGCCTCGTGCTTCATTTGAAGGTGATAATATGGGATCCGATATTCTCACCAAATACAATTGGTGCGATCTACTACTATTTGAGGCATTTTACAGCGTGTACGTTTCGGTAGTCTTGGAATTGTATAAAAGGAAGCCGGATTTATTTTTGCTGTTTTTAGCATAATAGGTAGATAACAATTATCTCCATCAGCTATGCTTTTTGAAGCTAAGGTCAGCCAACTTATAAGCGTGGCCTGATAGTAAGTTCTTAGAGAGGGAAGGCTAACCCTCCCTCCTCCTGAGGTAATGAAAGTATTGACAGCTTGGCCCTGGGTGGCTCTGAGTTCCATTTAAAAGACTGGATTTTGCCTTCTAGGGCTAAAAAAAAAGCCTTTGTTAGCTTAATTGGGACATTTGAAAAAGGCAAACAGAAATAACGGTAATAAATTCATTTTTATAAGTGATATGCGGCCAATGATTGTAAAAGAAAGATTATTTCAACAATTAGGCAATGCGCAAGCTTTTATTAATAAAGGAGCATCATTTAGTACATTTAAATCATTATAATTTGCTGTTACCTTAATCCCAAAATAACTAATCAGACGTGTGGCTGAAAAGGACGATCACATAGCAAGTGGTAGTATCTTTGGGGAGCTATTAAAAATTAAAGCTTCAGATTTTACTTGATTAATTTTATAGCCCCCTATGGCCGTAAACTCGGAAATATTATTAAAGGCACGTTGAACGTTATCCTTATCTGCTTTTAAATATAAAACCATATAGTCCATGTATAGGTTAAGTTTAGGTGCCGCCCTCATAGGTGGTTTAATGGATTGATCAAAACGAAGAGCACATGCTAAAGGTTCGATAAATCGCTCAAACAATATGGGTGACATTGGGCATCCCTGGCGAGTACCATGACTAATGTTTATGTCTCCTACTGAAATATTATTAATCATTATAGAGGCCTTAGCCCCAGAATATAATGTTCGTAACATTGACAAAAAACTAACTGGAAAAGCAAATCTACTGAAGTATTGCAAAAAGTACACCCCACTCCACCAAATCAAATGCTTTCTCAACATAATGGCAGTGGCTGTAATTTTCTCTATTGAAAAATAATCTATAGCTTGTATTAAAAAATTTGTGTTTGAAGTTATCAATCTCCCCGGGAGAAAGCCATTCTGATCTTGATGAACAATAGTTTGTGCTACAGCTGCGACCCTTTTGGCCATAAGTTTGCCAAATAGTTTATAATCAGTATTAAGGAGAGTAATGGGGTGATACGAGTTTGGATAGAGTTCTGGCTTTCCCTTTTTTAAAAAGCTGATTACAATAGATTCTGAAAATGAACTGGGGACACTACATCCTGGCAAAATCTGATTAAATAAACAAACCAAAATAGGTGCTAATTGTTGAGAAAAAGTTTTATAAAATTCGGCCAGCAAACCGTCTTTACCATTGGGAAGAGATTTAATAGTTTGTTGTACTTCCAATAAAGTAATGGCCGCTTTGATTGAATCTGCCTGGGTTTCTGTTCTATTGTCTCCTGTGAGCTTCCTATCCCCCCAGTATAAATGTTAACATAATGTTGATAAAAGGTCTGTGCTACTTCTGAGGGGAGAGTTTTAATATTCTTCATGGAATCTTTTATTCTTTTAATAAAATTGTAGTTATTTCTAGATTTTTCGGACCAAACCAGAAACCTACCCACAAATTCACTTTCTTCATATCTTTGCTGTAGCTATGAAGCATGATTCAAAGTTTCCCTCGCAAAAAAGAATTCCTGCAGGTTCTGATGCGCTTCTTTCATTAATTTCATCGTTCTTTCGGACAGAAAGGTAGTATATGCCACTATGGCCTTACTACCGCTTTGCTCACAATTTCCCGTTGCATTTTCTCCTTCTGTCTAATGGCGGCAGAAAATGCAATTGCTAGCCCCCTAAAAAATGCATTCAATGCTTCACAAACCACAAAGTCTGATGCCAAATCAATATTATGTGTTAAGAATTCCTCCAGATTACCATTCACCCGTTCAACCCAGCAATCGTCTAATAGTAATGCCTTATTAAAGCTCCATCTGGTGCTGAGAGACCCAGATGGATGCAATGGAATAAATAGGCTGATCAACGCATAGTCTGAAAATACATTATTAACAATGCTTGCCCCCTCACACACTAAAATATATGATGTTAGAAAATAATCTATGCAGGAAGCTGTACCATAGCGTTTTGAATAACATGTATATTCTCGTAAGGCATCATTCTGAGTCCGCCAGGGTTCAATAAGAGCGAAATCTGGCGTTAAACATTTTAAAGCCCTTATAGATTTAGGGGCTTTTTTGTAGCTTATTCTGACGTGTTGTATCCATTGCTAAATTTTGAATTAAATTTAAATCCCCACCCATTGCATAATATGGCCTGTTTAATTTTTCCAAAAGTGAATGTAATTCCTGTAGGGCTGCCGGTGAATCGTCAATAGCGCCATAGTAACTTATCAAATTATAAATGTCCCTTTTAATTTGTAATCTAACAAAAATCCACCTAGCGAGTGGATATCGAACTACTTTCAAAACTTCTGCTTGAACTGACCGCATTATCCATATAGCGACCCCTCTGATTGATGTCTGTGCTGAAGCAAAAAATGCATATTGAATCAGCGAGGCAAGCCGAGGTTGTATGCCCTGACTTTTTAAGTGTGTCTCCTGTAGCATTATTATATCTGACGGTAGTGATCTAAGCCAGGCTAACATTCCCTGGGTCTTTAAACTATTGTTTAACTCATTGACATTACATGAAATCATTTCCAACCTATTGGTTGACATTATATTTCCTATATCTCATTGATTGCTGTTTTTTCCCATTTTTACCTTCCTGCCTATCCCACGTGCCTGTCCTACAGTATGAAAATTTGTAACCCGACCCTTAAAAAGAACTTTGAGTTTTGATTGCTGTATAATGCCTGCAGGAATTAAACTCTTAAATTCTTTTCTACGACGGACTGACATAGCAGACATATCGGAAAAAATCCTAAAGGCGAAGTGCCCTGGAATCTGGAAAGCCTTATTCTTAATGGCATTTGTGAGTATCTGCTCCTTAATTCGATAGTCTCCAAAGTTCACGATTAGTGTCTGGGGATACTTGGCACCAGAAGGTTGAATGGCCAGTACACAATGAGCTCTTGTAATGGTTAAATCCTGATCATGAGGCACTGCTTCCGGGTACACATATTTTCTTACAAGTTCAGAAATGAGGCTGACCATAGATTGGCCATTTTCCCGTCCCTCAGGAATCCCAGTGAACCAGGTTAGTCCGACGTGACCGGTTTTCAGAGTCATCAATTTTTATTTGTAAATCCTCCAGCTCGGGTTGAAGTTTAGAAATCAAAGAATCTTGTCCGGGTCTTGCATCTTCTATATCGTAAACCCACTGTTCAACCTCTGAAAGTCTTGTGGTTAGATTCAGCATGTTCTGATTTATCAAGTTTAGTTGTAGTTCTGTATTTTTGCTCGCTTCTGCATGGGAGACCTTTATTCATTTGAGTTCATCTAAGATTCGGTGTAGCAGTAACTCGGTGGTGGAAAGGTTCTCGTCTCCAAAGCCTGCAGTATCAGAATCTATAGTTAGCGGGAAACCAGTGGATTCAGGCTGAGGGCATGTCTTATTTATTTCCCCTTGCTGTAGCTCTTCTACTTTGAAAGTCGGTGTAGATGAAGCAAAGCTCATAGAAATCGAATTTGTAGCATTATCCGATACCCAGGGTGTGGAATTATCCTTACTCTGATCTAACTCCTGTACAGCCATGTGGGAAGTTATATCCTTATGGGGTTCTTTCAATCCCGATACCCCAAAAAGAGGATAGGTCTGTGATTTCAATTCCCCCTGTGTTTTATCCGTGGCTTTCTTCACCCTTGCCTCTATCGATGTACCCGCATCTGCAGCTTTAACTGCAGAATCCAGAATCAAGCTAAACAGCTTAGAAGCCGACAGGAGGGGTGCCGTATCCTTATCCTTTTCAATTCCCTGTGGTGTACCTGAACTTTCTCCCACAGTCTGCTCTGGACCCATAAACATAAGAGTATCCCGTAATGGAGTGAACGGTGTGGGGGCTGCCATATTCTCTTGATCCTTACGCTGCTTGCGAGTTGTTTTTGCGGAGGCTTTAACAAAGCGAGGCTTACTTGTGAAGTCCCTGGGAATACGTTTCATTATCCGTTTTCCCCTGCCAATCAGTCGCAGGGAGTAAATTTAATGGCCAAAGCTACATGGGCGCCCCAATAATCCTCTCTCCCCAGCAATAAAAGGAAAGAAAACAAAAGCTAAAATGTTTCACAGGGACTGCAGTTGGCAAGAGCTCCCCTCAATGTTGGTACAGCAATTCAAAACAGCTCAAAGCAGTTCAAACCAAATTTAATTATATTGTTCGCCTCTTTATGGAAAATTTATGGAAAACTGCTCCCAGGGTCCCTTAAATGTCATTCACTCACCGCTATACGGCGTGGAAAAGAGAGAAGAGGCAAGGCGAGCCTCTGCCAGTAGAGAGTATACCAGCAAACCTGATCTGGCTCAGCGAGCTCCGCTGCTCCGTCAAGTATCCACAAGCCACAGAAATTAATCCTCAATGTCGCATCGGTCTCAGCAAGCAAAAAAAAAAAGGCATCCCCAATTCAATTATTCTACGGGATTGTTTATTGCATCTCCCGAACTCCCAGGCGTAGGTCAGCCGAGAACTGCAGCGCCTCCTCTCAGAACGCTGTCGAGCGCCATCAGTCGCTTCAGCCGCGGAGCATGGCGGGAGCTCTCAACGTGGCCGATCCCCATGTTTCACCACTTTTGATGAACTCATGTATAATGTATTATTTTTTCCCTTTATCAGATGTCCAAACAATAATGACTTCTTGATTAGCCTGGTTCCTAATTACATGCTTGCATGATCAGATTTTAAGATAATTTCCTCTCTCATTTTTGTTTCTGACTAGCAACATAATCCCTGTCTGACATAATCACTTATGTTCCAAAGTGATTTTAAAAGGTGTCTTTTCTCCTCTTTGGTTTCATATTCTCTCTTCTATTATCTCTAAGATTCTTATCTCACACCTGGCTTAATCTTTTATAAGAATCATTAGTACTCCGGAACAACTCCTTTAGGTTTTTAAGGGGTATTACCTTCTTTTACCTGTGATACTCTTCTAACTGACCTTCAATGGCAGAAGCATTATAATTTTAAATGTTCTCTTTGGTTTTTATCTCATGGGTCACTTGATCAGCTAATTCACTATTGCATTTTGTTTCTCTATCTTTCCACTATACCAGAACTTTCAGTTGAAGGATTTGTTGAATACCTACCTCATTCTACAACTCCACATTTCAAGCTCTTTTTAATAATGGAACTTTTTTACAGTTTCCCAAATGTAAGAGCGTTTATAGACATTTGCGTGTATTACCCAGTTTAGTTTTTTAACGAACTGTGAGTTTTTTTCTTTGTTGTGGACTTTGGCATGTCAAACAGGCCTCCCAATAACGTCTCAATATAATTGAATATGTTAATCCCCACAGTACAGCTCACGCTATGGCAGGCCTCTCCTGACATTGACAAGGCACTACACTATGACTGAGACATCTCAAAATATTATTTACTAACTCCTTGTAAGTCAGCAGAATTAGTACAAGGCAGTCTGTCTTGCTGTAAAGGGGTCAGTTTTGAAAAACTGCAGTAAAGGATAGATCAGTTCTACATTCACTTATCTGAATGTTGCACTGAAAATAAGACAGCTATTCCACAGAGCTCCTTGTCTCCTTCACATAATATGCAACTTTACTATTAAATTGGAGTTCAGTATTGTAAAAAGTAGTCAACACCAACATTATAGAGTAAATATATTTTGGACCAAGACGCTCACATCTTTAATCAGATTTCAGCTACCTGCTTTCATTTTTGACTTTTGAAATACCTGGTATTGTGTGCCTAATACAACTGCAGTACCTGATTGACAGATATAACTGTACCTGAGGCCTTTTCACATCTTTTGGTTAAAAATGCTAGTTTCACTCACTTATCTTAATGATCCAGCTGTAGATATCTTCAACCCATGCCTCGAAGAGAGCACACACAATGGCAGGGAAAGGGGAGGAGGGTTGTCCTGTGCACTCTGACTGGACATTAGTGACTCAATGGACTTGAGAGCACCTTTTCTTGGTCAATTGAAGTTCATTAGCAGAGGTATTGACTTAACTGCCCTTCATGACATCCTGAGATAGTGCTAGCAGAAGGTACTGTAATGCCTATGGAGTCTAACAATCTTATCTGGCTATAGGTAGTTTGGTTGATAGATGCAAAAGAGCTAATTAGCCATCATGCTATCTCCTGTTAGCTTGCATTTTAGTCCACAAAGGGCAAATAGGAGAAATATGGAGCCAGAAGGCACAGAAACATCATCACTGTGGACCAAAGGTGCTTTGAAATAGGTGGAAAGTTTTTAGAGCTTGATTTAGGGTCATCTATCACCAGTATGACAGTTCCCCTTTTAAAGGTTATTGCTTGGTACTTACTGCAAGAAGACCTTTTGCTATCTGCTAAGAAGGGGGTAAGAGGTTTGGCCCTCGTTCTTACTTGATATTGTGTGCTTATGACTTTGTTACAGAACAAGGGAGATCCAATTCCCTGCATTGGCATAAGAAATATTTGGGTATGCATCTATTGGGAAGGCTCCCTGCTGGGGCAGTCTGCTTCAAGAAGATGTGTGCTGTGAAGCCAGTACATCCTAACCCAGAGGGAGTATCCTACCACAGAAACCCTGAGCTAAGTGGATTGGGTCCATGAAAACTATTCCTATAGCACTACTAGAAGTTGTGATTCAGTTAAACTGGCATTGCCTTGTCCTCAAATTTGAACCAAATCATTCACCCTTCAACTCGGTGAAGGCTTATTTGGCGATTTCCAACTTCTGCTGAGGAGGGGGATTGCTTCGCCCCAGGATTGGAGATTCCTCCCCGTGCAGGGAGCAGTGTGTCTTCTTACAACCTGTCCCCTGAGGAGCTGGCTGAAAGAAGGGAGGAGAGAGAGTTTAAACTAGAGATGGCCCAGTTGAAAATGGAAGAGAAGAAACTGGATATGGAGGAGAGGAAACTGGCCATGTAGGACGGAATTACTTTGGAGCATTTGGCTCATGAGAGGAGCCTTAAGGAGCTGGACATCAAAGCAAGACAGGCACACTCCAGCAGTGGTGGTGGCAGCATACCTGCAGTGCCCTCTGGAGACAAGAGGGTCCATATTCCTAAAGGTCTGGTGCCTGACTTTGTTGTGGGAGCCAATATTGACAAGTGGTTTGAGGCTTATGAGATTGCCTTACAGATGCACAAGATCACTGAGGAGGATTGGGGGGGCGAGTCAGTAGAGGCATATCTATAGCAAAGGGAGGGACACCCTACTGGCCCTTGAGAAGGGTGACAGGATGAGGTATCCCCCCATGAAGAAAGCCCTTGTCAGGAAATATAGCCTTACCCCAGAGAAGTACAAGCAGACGTTTAGGGACCATCAGACGCTGCCCCAGCAATCCTGGGCTGAGTTTGTGGATTCCTTTTGCAAGGCACTGGGTGGTTGGGGTAACGGGCAGTGAGGTGAATGATTTCATAGGGCTGTATGATCTGTTTTCAAGAGAGCACATGCTCAGTAATTGTTTTCCAGAACTGCGCCAACACCTGATGGATAATTAGCTCACTGACCCTAGAAAGCTCGCTAAGGAGGCGGACCGCTGGTTCAGCACCATTGTCCATAACAAGGTATCTGAGGGGGATCACCAGAAGGGTGGGCAGGGCCCTCATCAGAAGAAAGAGAGGGGAGACAAACATAAAAACAAGGAGTTCGCTAAAGGGCCCCAAACTAGTTCAACAGATTAGGACTCCCATTCTCCAATGGAGAAAAAGAAGAGATGGTTCCCTGATAGTAAGTCTTCAGGGAAGGCACCCCCAAATACTATGAGCGCCAGAAAAGGAGGGCACTTCAAGGGGGATGCCAAGAGTCCAATGCGGGCACAACCCCCCACCGATGGGCAGTCACTTGGGGTTGGCTAATGTAGCACTGGGAGAGGAGATTGGCCCAGTTAGTGGAGGGGACAGTGTAGAGGTTACACTAGTGCTGCTGGGTGATGGAGAGATGGTGCAGAGAACTCATATACCTAATAACAATAAGAAATACAGGCAGTGAGTCACCATCAATGGGCAGAGGGAGAAGGCTCTGAGAGACATTGGAATCAGCATGACAACCGTCAGATGTCATCTGATGATCTCAGAGCAGGTAGTCCTTAATGCATTCCACCAGGTTGTTGCAACTTACAAAAATGAGAGTCACTAACCAGTGGCTCTGGTTCCCTTTGAGTGGGGGGGGTCTCTCAGGTTCCATGAGGGTAGCTGTGAGTACATCCATGGCTGTGGATTGTCTGCTTGACAGTGACCTAGAGCACATTATCTGGAAGGGAGTGGAGTTCAGGTCTCACTTGGAGATGTTAGGGTTGCCTGAGTGGGTGTGCCTGACTACCCGGTCAATGGCCGCCTCAGAGGGTAGTCAGAAAGACCTGGAGCCTGGAAGAATGGCCCAGGTGCCTGCCAAAAAGAGAAAGGGGTGCAGGACCTAAAACTCCCAGTCTGGAAGGAGGCTGAACCTGAGGGAAACACCCCGGAGGCTACAGGGGAGGATGTTGCCACCCTGGGGAAACCTTAGGACTCTGCACTTTACTAGTGCTAACCAGTGCTAAAGTGCTTGTGCTCTTTCCTTAAAACATAGTAGAATGGGCTTATACCTAATTGGCATAATTAATTTACTTGTAAGTCCCTAGTAAAGTGGTACTACATGCACCCAGGGCCTGTAAATTTAATGCTACTGGTGGGCCTGAAGCAAAAGGAACAAATGATGGACGGAATGCTGAAGAATGCAAACATTCACACCAGTCACAAAGATATGGGTTTAATCCATCGTTCTATTGCTCACCACGCCAATCCAGTTTGGACCCAGCCATATGCAAATCAGTCTTGACCTTGCTCCTCATCGGAACAGTCCAGCTCGAACTGCCAAGCCAGGTCCTCCCTGGTGCAGTGAGCACGGGACCCACGTCTGGGCAATTGTACTTTTTGCATTTGTCACCCCAAGTGGGATAGGTATGCCCAGACATGAGTCCTGTGCTCTCCATGCCACTGGAGTCAAACTAGCCTGGCTGATGAGGGGTGATACCCCGAAACCGGTACTAGGATGCTTGTTTCCAGTCCAGGGTCTACCTGGCCCGGCAGTTCAGGCTAGACTGTTCCCGTGGTTTGCATATGGCTGGTTCTAAACTGGAATGGCATGAGGAGCAAAAAAAAACAATGGATTTAGGCCCAGATCTTTGTACTGGGGTGAATGTTTGACATTATTCAGCATTATGTCCATCAGTTGTTCTTTTTGCATTTGTCACCACGAGTGGGCCTGTAGCACTGATTATGCCATCCATTTAAGTAGCCCTTTAAACATGTCTCAGGCCTGCCATTGCAGAACCTGTGTGTGCAGCTTTAAACTGCTATTTCAACCTAGCAAAATAGCCCTTTTTACGAAAACACAGATGCTTTGATACAGAAAAATCGTCATCTGAGTCATGGCTGTTAATAAGCAGTTTTTATTTTGTAGAGTTTCCCCTGACGAAGAACAAGTGAAGGGCCGAAATGCATTGGGAGTATTATCTGTATTTCAAATCATGAGGAATTTTGCACCTCTACGTGTCTAATGAGCAAAGTCAGTCGGCACTCGTTGAACCTGTAAAGCATTTATGAAAAACACTGAAAATAATATGGAGTACTTTTGAAATAAAATTCGAAGAGAAATGGAACTGAACTTTGGTATCTTATTTAATGATGTAGTCATTTATTTGCTGTGCATCCTGGATGGAACCGAATCAAGCTCCAGTGACTGAATGTATACTCATGCGCATGGACGGAGCGCTTAAACAGGATAGCACGCTGAACATTGCCCAGAGCATCTGAAAAACGGGTTAAAGAACCATTTATATTGGTGTGCACTCTATAATATGAAGTGAAAAATAACCCTTTTGTCAGGCCGAAACTGTAATATCCTGTTGTTTTGTTTATACTGTTCCTATGTGCCTGGTTCCTAGCTGCTCAGCCAGTGTGAGTGTTCCGTATGGAATGTTGATGTGATGGACATGTTTGGAATGCTTGGGTGCCTGGTGTGAGTGTTGACAGTTGAAGATGGGCTGAGCAGCAGGGAGGCTGCTACCACTGATGTACAAGTAACTATGGTTGTTCTACAGGATCTTCACTACTTGTAACTACAACTTAATAAATCTACTTGAAACTAAATCCTGGCCACGGACTTCATTACTACACATTTTTGGTGACGAGGATGGCATACGAACCCACGCGTGCAAAGCATAATGGATTAGGATGTATAGTGTGCATGAACCGTCAAAGTGATCTACCTCAGTAATAGCAAGTAGCTGGAGATTGCCAGCGTTATCTAGCTGTGAAGCAAAAACATATATGATAATTAAAACAGACAACATTTCTTAAGTGCTCTATGTTAAAGTTTGTGAGGTTCAGTCATTCCAAATGATGCTCCTGTAGACCCTTTCACGACGGGGGGCTCCTCCAGACTAGGACTTGTTATATCTGTGTGCATTAAAGAAGAGTAGGACGTGGCTTTAAAAGTGATATTTAGCTATTCTGGGTGGCATACGTATATGGCGGAGACCTGGAAGTCCCTTTTTCAAGTCTTCCTGTTGTAAAAATGAAAACTGGCTGTGTACACAACATATGGAATAGGGTGTACAAAAATAGGCAGAATAAATACCTAGCTATAAGAGATAGTGCAGTTGCCTGTTTTTCAGCACTCTTGCATTATTGACTTTGGTGTCCGGAGAAGAAAAAGGAAGGGCAGAGGTGTATGTGGAGCACAGGTAATAGAATTTTATCAGTCTTAAATTAGAAAAAAGTACCAGAGGGCAGTTGGCTCACTCTCTTCGGGCTTATGTACGTGTTGTCTGCAGCTTCTACCTTCTGAGAGTGCCTTTGACCGGGATGTCGTGGTTGTAATAGGCCTGTCAGGCTCTTTTGTCTCTTGTTCTTGCTGTCTAACTTTGCTGTCCAGGTTTTATCAGTTCTCGGGTAAAGAATGCTGAATCCCTGCTTGTTTCTTTGGAGCAATCCCAGTGGTTTTTGGAGCTGGGTTTGAGTGTAATCACAATGAGTCAGGTTTATGGTGTCTGCTGTTGATGTAGTGTTATATCCTAACATGTACGGGGTTGGGTCTTGGCATCTGTGCTTTCATTGAATGTTCATACCAATGTTCCATGGAAGCAAGGTGTGATGAGCACGCGGTTGGAGTGGGACAGAGGAGTTGGCGTTGTTATTAGCTGCTTGTAATTGCTGTGACTTGTATGCCGAAACTTTCCTTTTTAATACATATATGTCACCCCTGGAGTAGGCATTGGACAGCCCAGAGGGAGGGTGCAATGTATTTAAAAAGTAAGACATGCACTTTTAAGTTTTACATGTCCTGGTAGAAAAAAACTCTTAAATTAATTTGTCACTACTGCATGGTCTATCTCTCCCATAATATAACATTGGTGTTGCCTTATGATATTTTATAAGTGTCATTTCCAATTGAGAAGAGAAAACCAGTTCATGTTTGGTGTCTCTAGAACCACAGTTTTAAATCCTAACTTATGGGAAAGTCGGATTTTAAATTACATTTCTGAAAATGCCACTTTTAGAAAGTTGGCATTTTCTTGTGTTAGTCATTTGGTCCCTGTTGCCTGTCTCTAGGTCACATGATTGGATGTGAGTGACAGTTAAACTTTGTGTATTCCTCCTAGAAAGCCACACACAACGGGAGCTGAGGTGTGACTGGATGAGCCATCACTGGCAGGATGGGAGCGAGGTGCTGGGCATAGGCCCACCTATACTTGAATAGGCTGTGTCCTGCCTCCACACAAAGGGCTCCATACTCCCTGTAGTTAGTCTGGAACCAGGAACAGGAAGGCAGGGCATCTGTGCACTTCAAAGGCATGCCTCTAGAAGCTTCTCCCCACTTCAAAGGCACAACTGTGCACCAACTCTTCACTACACTTCTGGACCAGTGGATACTTTGCCAAGAAAAAGGACTGCTGTGCTGCTACAATGACTGCCACTTTGCTGCACTGCTGCTCTAAAGAAACAGCTGTCCTGCTGTGCTGACTTGCTGCCTGCTGACCTCTTGCCTGCGGAAGAAGAACTGGACCTGCAACTTCATCTTGAACCTATGACCCCAGAGTGACTCTAAGGGCTAATCTGCTGGCCTGCTGATCTCAGCTTCAGGACAATAAAAGGCTCCCCAAGCAGCTCCTGGACCCAGCTGCAGCTAGTTCCTGACCCCCAAGTGGTGCCTCCCAGGTCCCAGACCCTTGGTGTGGCTCACAGGCTCTTGAAATCAAGCTTTTGATCTTTTCGCAAACAGGCACATTCGCACCGGAACCATGATGCTCACACCGAAATCCAGCACGACTTGCCACCAGCCCGTCCCTTCACACAGCAGCATCGAAAGCCTGCAGGAGACCGCCAATGCGAAGCTTTAGCCTGCCAGTCCGCAACGCCCGGCTTGCTTTTCGCGCCACGGCTATCACTGCCCACGACGCTCTCCTTGCGACCCGTGACTCTTGCCACAAAACCTGAGAAGATAAAACTTCAGCTGGACTAATCTAGGACTGTATCCAACTCGTGCTCCATCGCGGTGGGTCTGAACTTTTGACTTTGACCCATCCAGCATGCCCAGATATCGGCAATTAGCGTTTTCTGCTTTTAGGAACTATTTTACACTTTGTTCTTTAAAATTTCATGACTTCGGTTCTACTGATTGGACTTTTGTTGTTTTGGTCTTATTTTATTTATTAACATTTGCTCTATTTGGCATGGCTTGGAGCGTCAAGATGGCGATCGCACACTCAGTGTGCTCCGGGCGCCTCAGTCATCTTCTCTCATCCATCGCCATTAGACTACAACACTGACACCCAGGGACTGCCTCTCATTACCCCCGGACGCCCCTGCCCCTAAATCTGTCTTCAGAGAGGCACGACTGCCCCTATTGTCTGCCGTTCCAGAGTGGTTTGGCTCTCCCAGCATGACGACCAACACCACTTAATGGCTGCCCTCATCACCAGATCCTGGGGACCATAGGGCCTACACTTACAGCAGCCCTTCTGGGCCGAGACAGCTCTCTGGCAACTCTGAACTGCTGCTGCTCCCAAGGGTCCGCTCTCCTCCTGTCCCTGCCCTTTAACGTCCGGGCCTAGACTCGCCAGCACTGTGACTAAGGCCATGTGGTCTGCCTGGCCTCTCACTGGGCTGCGGTGTTCTGCCCTGGACTGACCTTGGAGAGAGGTGAGTGAGGCTCCCCCATGACCACGCAACACTAGATCATCCCAGGGTGTCTCTGGCGGCTGCTGGCCCTTGATGATGACTCCCTGCTGGCCTGTGTCCTCCAGTACCCTGGGGCGGGGCCTATCTGTGTTGCGGCTGTGGTCCTGCCGCCCGTCTGGCCAACCATGAGACTGCACGGTCAGGCACCAGACACCCTTAAGCTCCCCTGTACCACTCTAGATTATGTGGCAAGTGCCCCACCCACGCTGTGGAGCAGACTGACGCGGCTCTCAGCCTTCGGGCGGGGCTTTATCTGCTCCGGCTGAGCCGCGGTGATATCCGGGGGCCCTGACTAGGCCCGCTGATCATTTGGACGTGTGCAGACACTGCCTCGGGTGCTGGTGCCTGCTGGGGGTACACTTGTGGCCCTTTACTCCTGTGGCCCGGCGGGCCCCCAACCAACCCTCCTTACATGGCGAGGGCTAACCTTTGGAGACAGCCAGGCCTCTTTCTGCATCACCTGGGCCCCTTTCCACGGTGACATCACGCTGATTTAAACAAACGCCTACCACTCTGGCGTGTCAAGAGACCATCCGGGTCTCTGAGGGGCAGCCTGCCACACCTCTTGGCTTCCACGGTCTTTGTTTGGGCCCTATGCCAAACCTGGATATTTGCTCTACTTCGCCACTAAGAGCTCATGCGCACCACAGACATTGCCAAATATGCGCTTGAGGCTCTGATGCCTGGACGGAACCTGCCTTGTTCCCATGCTCACAGGTACATGCCAGACTCTGCCAGTGCCTCACTACTGGATACATGGGCGCCTCCTCGTGGCAATTCCCCAACACGGCTTTAGCTCTGCTCTCGTGATCCTTACCGGCCTGCCTCCTTCCACCGGCGGGGTGAGCTCAGCCCCCATTGGGCCTTGGGGGTCTGGAGACAGGAGATTCCCCCGGAACCTAATGTCATGTAATTGAGGGTGTTTTTTTTCCCCCTGCAGTAGTAGTCCCCTCTCAGCTGTAGCACCCAGTGGACCAATCTACCAACATTCCACTACCGTAATACAACCTTCCACCCCCTGGGCAGTCTGTTTAGACTGTGGGCTATGGCTTGACTTCTCTCTTCACTTCGCTCTCACACTGCCCTGGGGGAGGCCTTACACGACTCTTCTGCAATGTCCTCGGTGGCGCCCGATGACGACCTAATCCATCACCTACAACCCTTCTCTCTGGCTAGGAGTAGGCTCTCTGCTACTGAGAGTTTGGCTGCTCATGCTGCCACAGAGCTGTGGCAAAGGGGCCGAACCTTAAACGCAGGAGGTGCTGTGCGACGACACCACCCCAACAATATGGGTAAAAACAAACCTGTTCGCTCGGTGACCTCCCACACTCATATGGATCAATACACCACCAGACTTGTGACTCGACAACCTGGGGGCACTGGTGCGGAAAAATCTCCTTCGTTGGACGTGGATCTTGCCATGATCCTTCAGGACATTCAGGCCTCCCAGGTCACTGTGGAAGCCAAAATTGGAGAGGTGCAAGTGGACTTTGCCTTACTTTGCCAAGACCTCCGAAATGCCACAGCCAGGATCACCGAAGCTGAATCCTGACTATTCAAAGTGGAGGACGAAATTACAAATCTCAAATCCTAAGTGTCTGGCATTCTCCCGCGCACGACAGCACTGCATCGCCATGCTTAAAACGCTGAGAACCGCTCCTGGTGCAACAATGTGCACGTGATTGGCTTCCGTGAAGGCACTGAACCTCAAAAAGTCACCAACTACCTTGAAACTTGGATCAAATCCTGGATGCCAACAGACCAACTGTCCTCCTGGTTTGCAATAGAAATGGCTCACTGGTCTCTGACCGGCAAACGGCCCCCAGGTGCATCCTCCTGATCGATGAGTGCTCATATCCTTAACTTCAGAGAAAGATATGCCATTCTTAGAGAGGCCCCTCTCAGTTGGAACTCCGCAGCAGAGATGCAAAGGTTCTTCTCTTCCATGATTACACCTGGGAAGTTCAACAACAAAGCCGTTCTTACCTGGAGGTAAAAATGAGACTCAGGACAATGGGCCTCCAATACCACCACCTCTTTCTTGCCAGGCTCCGGGTAATCCACGCCAACAAATTCTACTTCTTTGATACCCCAGAGTCTATCTGGGTGTAGCTTACAGAGGAAGGCCCACTTAGCGACCATGTGGAGAACTCCCTGTGAGGGCCCAGACCCACCAGACCAGCAGGGAGCACACCGGCACCTAAACTGCGAAGATAACTAACTCGCTCTCAGAAAAGGTGCCACAACAAACACTCTAAATCCCACTCACTGTCTCCCCAAGCTCCAGGCCAATCTCCATCTTTGTTGCACCCTCCCCAGACTTCCAATGAGGGGGAACATCAACCAGATCGAGAGACACCCCTGGACGTAGCATCGTCGCTACCTATTGCTAACTACACAGACACAGACCTCTCTCAGATTCCTGTGCTATAATCTTATGATATTGTTGCTTGGGGGCACAAAGGCATTTATACCTGAACTTTGTTAAACACACTCCGATGGCTTCTCCTTGACATCTACAATGTACCTCATGCAGCGTGAACAGAGGCACGGCTCCCTCTCATGCACTGCAGGCACACACCTCGACCTCCGGGTGCAACAGGGAGCTTCTCTCTCCCTCATCCTGACCGCTTGCAAACCTTCCTACCCCTGCAATGGCATTCCTTCAAGTTTTGACTTGGAATGTTAATGGTATCCTAGATCATGTGAAGCGTACCGCAGTTCTCAACTTTGCTCACAGACACCTCCCCAAGGTCCTCCTACTCCAAGAGACTCAACTCATGGGTAACTACAGCCCCTTTTTGGTGCATAAAGGCTACAACAGGATCTTTCATTCAGGTTACACTTGCAGGTCCCGAGGGGTGGCTATCCTGCTGCGGTGCGCCTTACCCCTGTCAGTCTCCTGTGATGTCAGAGACCAGCAGGGCCACTTCCTTGCACTCACTGGAGCACCTGAAGGACAGACCGTTAACCTAGAAGTGTTTATGCTCCTCCAGCGGCCCTTAGCACCTTTCTCCATGATCTTTCCAAGATCCTTTTAGATCTCCCACAAGGATTGACATGAATAGGTGGCAACTTCAATACAGTTCCCTTCCCGAGGCTGACACCACTGGACCCTCTCTGTATATAGACACTCTGGGGCCCGTCTCCTCTCTGAATGGGCCACTACCCCTCAGCCGCTGTGATGCATGGAGAATATGCAACCCGCATTGCTGTGAATTCACACATACCTCAGCTGCACATCATACCCACTCACGTATAGACCTTGTCTTTATGCCCGCCCTTGATTGTCGAGCCATCTCCCAAGCTCAGATTCTCCCCCACGGTATATCTGACCACGCTCCACTCCTCCTCCACCTTCGCTCCCCCAGGAATAGTCTATGCCCCATGTGGCGAGTCAATGCATGGTATCTCCAGGACAAATCCTATGTTCAGGCCCTGGGCGCTGAACTCCAGGCATACTTCCACAGTAATGAAGGCTTCGTCAACGCATTGGCACCCTCTGGGCCACCTGTGTAAAGCAACCATAAGGGGGTTTGCTAGGGGGCTCATCTGATGCCAGGAGCACGCGCGCTCCCTCCACATCACTCAACTAGAGGCTTCTGTCCTCTGCTTGGAGGAAAACCTGGCAACAGACCCCCGTGGGAGCACTTCCTGACAACTAGGTCTCCTATAAGAATAAATATGTCTCAAACCATGGAAGCCACCAAACATCTATGGCATACTACAGCTGCCAGAGCCTACAGGAGGGTAGACAAAAACAGGAAGTTATTGTACTGGCTGGCCTCCCGTCACCAAGTGACCAGAATTGTGCCTGATATCATTGACAAGCACTGTAACGCTTCCCATGCCCTCCCTGAGATAACACAGGCATTCACCCACTACTATCACTGCTTATACATGGCTTCTCCCAGAAGGGACGCAGACTCCCCTTCCTGAATCCTTAATGCTGCTTCTCTCCTTCGACTATCCCACACCGAGACCCGAAAACTGGACGAGCCCTTTACAGCTGAGGAGATAGGCGTGGCCTTGTCCATGGTAGCCCTCAGGAAGTCTCCGCCCGACGGTTTCCCACAGAGTACTATACAACATTTTGTGATATCCTGACCTCTCAACTCCTGGCCCTCTATAAGTAAGTAGGACAAATAGGCAACTTTCCCCCAGAGATAGACACCACCACAATCGTGGTGATCCCAAAACCATAACCTCCCTCCACAGCATGTACCAATTACCGTCCAATATCCCTCATCAATGGAGAAGTTAAGATCTTCGCCACACTGCTGGCCACTCGTCTCAAACAAGTCCAACATACACTGATACACCCAGACCAATGCGGCTTCATGCTGGTCCGTAGCACGAGACATTGCCTCCGTTGCCTTCATATTGCCCTGGCCCACCATCATCTCCTGCCTCCTGACTTAGCCTTGCTTCTTATTGACTTTGAAAATGCGTTCGATACGGTGGACTGGGGCTACCTACAGTTAGTGCTGAAACGTGCCGGAGTCAGACACCGCTTTTGTCGAATGGTCCAAGCCCTTTACTCCAATCCCACAGCTTGGGTCCAGATTAACAGTGTTCTCTCCCATGCCTTCCCATCGGTCGAGGGACCAGACAGGGCTGCCCCCGTCCCCACTCCTCTTCATGTGGCGATTGAACCACTAGCACATCTCATGCATGACGATGCTCAACTAAGTGGATGTAGATGGAGTGATGGTCATAAAGATCACATAGCCTTATACGCGGACGACGCCCTTCTTTACCTAGCAGACCCTGCAACGAGCGGCCCTCACTGTCTCCGCCCCCTTCACTACTTTAGGGAATCCTCGGGTCTCCAAGTAAACCCATCTAAATCAGTGTTGGTGCCCCTGGCCCCATCCCAAGATTGCTTTGACTGGAAGGATACCATTCCCATCCGCCATCTCAGTGTCAAATACCTGGGTATCTGGGTGGCACTACACCTTGAACTTACCTAGTCTCTTAATCTAAAGTCCCTGAGGCAAAATGCCAAAGCTGACCTTGCCAAATGGCAGTCCCTTCCCCTGAACGTGATGGGTTGCATTGCTCTGTATAAAATGATGATCCTCCCAAGGTTTTTATACATCTTTCAGTATCTGCCAATCCTCATACCACGGTCATGCGTCCAGGCCCTGGACAGGATCGCAACCTTCTTTCTGTGGTGCAGATCTAGGCCTGCCTTGCATTTACTCACTGCCAGCGTGCCCCATATGACGGTGGCTTGGATATGGCCAACCTCTACCTCTATTAGCTAGACTCTCACCTCCTAGCGATTCATGATTGGTTGAATGGAGGCTGGTTGGATCAAGCCAACTGGCTGAAACTATCCCTCCTACGATTCTCTCAGATACTAGCCATGTTGTATGGTTCCCCAATCCCCCACGACACGCCCCCAGTGACCAAAACGGTTCTTCTGGCTTGGAGAGCCACCCTACGCCAAACTCACGGGGACAAAACAATCATGCAACAAACACCTCTCTCGCACGGTACATGGCTGTGGGAGGTAGTGGCATTGCGGGGCGTTGTGAGATGGGATCTCATCGGTATTTCGCAACTAGGTGAAGGCTGGTAGGGGACACACATGCGGTCCTTTCAAGAACTCCAAACCACCTATGCCCTTGCCAGTACACAATTCTACAAATACCTAAAATTGAGGCATGCTCTTCAGTCCCATGTCTCCCAAACCTGCCTTCTCCCCAAGTTTAGCCCACTTGAAGCCAAACTCTTCATAGGTGCTCTAGGCAATGGGGGATCTCAAAATTTACATCACAGTGATCATCAATGCCCCAGGCACTTTAGACCATCTTAGAACCCAATGGGAGAACTGGGTAGGTTCCCTTGAAGATGATGACTGGAGAGGCATACTTATGGCACCTAGGATTATCACCATTTCTTCCGGACTGCGACTGAACTATATTGTGCTTACCTCCCTCCATCTAGACCACACCAAGCGGGCCTCCTTTCTGAACCCACATGCCCCTGCTGTGGTGACGTTCCTGCCAATTTTTATCATATAGTCTGGCTATGTTCTAGGATTCAGGAGTTTTGTTCTGCAGTGGTGGGAGAACTAACTGAAGTGTTGGGATGGGAGGTCACCCTTTTCCCCTTAGTGCTCCTGCTAGGGGTCCTCGATGGCTCTGGGGGTACGATGGCTGACCGGTCCTACTTGGGTACGGTCCTTATGGTTGCCAAGCGTGACAATGCCACCCACTGGAAATTTCCCGCCCCTCCTACCCTCTCACAATAGCGCCGGGGTGGTGGACTGGTGTGCACAGCAGGAAAAAAACGGTCTATGAGGCCCAGGATTGTCCCATTAAACATGGTCGAATCTGGGGGAAATGGCTTGGCCAGTTAGCATAGGGTCCTGCTTGGGGATGGGGGGTTGCTGTTTTGTGCTATTGTATCATGCCATTTGATAGACTATGCCATGATCAAATGCTGTATAATTTTCTCAAAAGGAACAAATGATAGACGGAATGCTGAACAATGCAAACATTCACCCCCAGTCACAAATATCTGGGTTTAATCCATTCTTCTTTTGCTCACCACGACACCCCAGTTTGGACCCAGCCATATGCAAATCAGTCTTGACCCTGTTCCTCATGGGAACAGTCCAGCCCGAACTGCCAAGCCAAGTCCTCCCTGGACCGGAAACAAGCGTCCTAGTATAATTTTCTCAGACATGCTAATTGTGTGTCCTGTTGTTTCATCTCTGCAAAATTTCAATAAAATTTGTTTATTAAAAAAACCATTTTGGATCGATGAGGTGGGACGAAGCAAGATGGCGGCAGCGTAGATTACCGCAGCAGAGCTCCTCTCCTACGCCCTGAAGCACCCCTAGGCTAGCGCGGTCATCTGCGCCCAGATCGCGGCTCACGGTTACCTGCGGATACCTGCGGACTACGGCCGGCGGTTGCTGAGGACCGGATCGGGGATTGGGATCACTGATGCCCTGGCTGGGCTCGGACGAGCGGCTTGTTTCTCCGACGCGGGAGGAAGCGTCGGACGGCGTCTCCGTGCTGCGGTGCTTGGGGGCTGTCTGCAGATCAGCTGGGACTGTACAAAGGAAGCCGATTGACGTGCTGACAGGAATAGCGCGTTCTCTATGCTCCACCCTGAGGCTGTGGGTGAGCATTGCAGCGACTCTTGGGCACAGGTTGGTTCTGAGGGCATCCATAACAGCAACCAGTTCTAGCTTGGCAGCAGAAAGGATGCCCCCCAAAGCAATGAAGCAAATTAAGGAAGCGGTGGGACAAAATTCAGTGCAAACACAAAGTACTAGACTGGAGTCTCCCCCAGTGTTCGGTGGACAGGCAGGTAAGACTAATGAGCCTCGCAATGCGAAGAAGCAAGTGGACAGTGGAGGGATCAGGAAACGGAGGAATCTGGTTGAGAGTGCGCAAACTGTGGGGCGGAAAGCGATAAATCTGAAAATAGCGGAAGAAGGGGTCGTAGCTCCAGAGGGAGATAATCCAAATGCGTCTTTTGCACCACCCCAACCAGCTATTACTGATTTTTTTTTAAACTAGGGATGGTATTCAGGAGCACGCTTGTGAATCCCTGGGTTACTCTGGCCTGGAGATAGCTGACCAGAATGTGAGTGTATATCTGGGGGATGTCCGGGGGGAGACCCCTTTAGTACATACAGAAGTTCGGGAGGAGAAGGAGCTGAATAATAAAGATGCCAGGACGGAAATGGAATATGGTGTCAATGGGAACGATATCAGAACCTTGCCTGAACCCCAATTCTGTGTGGTATCACCTTTACCAGAAGGGGCTTCTGGGGGGGTGGTGGGTACCACAGGTCTTGAAGAGCTATCTTCAGTAGCTGGTGATATTATCTCTGATGGCACAGACAAGTTCTTTTCACTTACTGAGGAATCACTTTCAGGCGTATCTGACTCAGATCACAGTGAAAATGATGATAGTATATCCTCGTCAGGTTCCAGCACTCTTGAAGCACCCGAGACTGCCCTGAAGCAACAGAAACATCAGATGAACTCTAAAGGGCCCAAAAGCCACACCAAGACTCAGAAGAACAAGGGAAGGTGCTTAGCTGGCTCTGGATTGAAGTGGGATTATTCCCACACAAAGATAACAGGACCCGCGGGATCGGCAACCAAGCAGGTGGCAAGCTCCCCTGGTGCACCTCAGGCTAAGGGAACAGCTGATATGAACTCTGCTCTGTGCATGATATTGGAATCTATAAAGGCACATCATGCAGAGACTCGGGCAGATGGAAAGAAGGCAAGACAGGCTTCAAAGAAACTGGAGGGTGCAGTGCGGAAAGTTGGCAAAGCCTGTGCAGAGATTGGTGAACAGATGAACTTTTTGGAAGAGAGAACTACTGTTGTCGAAAAAGAGCTGTCTGATGTGAGAGAGGAAACAAAATCTCATGACGCTCAGCTCACTGACGCTATGTGGAAGCTGGAAGATATGGAGAACCGGCTGAGGAGGAATAACCTCCGCTTTCTTGGGATTAAAGAAGGCTTGGAAGCGGAAGACATTCGTTCTTTTATTCTAGATCTTCTTAAGGAAGCTTTTCCTGAGCTTACTGGGTGGGACTGGGAACGGGAAATCCAGAGGGTTCACCGGTTCCCATTTACCTGGCATAAAATCCCTGGTAGAGATCTAAATCAACCAAGGGCCATTCTGTTTTTTTTGGGCAATTATATGCTTAGACAGGCTATATTTGAGAAAGCTCGGCCCGAGGCTAGAAGGCAGTATAAAGAATCTTCTTTTTTCGCACATCCTGATTTCTGCCACGTCACTGTGGAACGCAGATGGCGATTACGGCAATTAATTAAGCCTTTTCAGGATGCGGGATTTGAGGCATTTTTGCTGGCCCCGGCTAGGTTGAAGACAATTGTAAGAGGGTTTGTCAAATTTTTTACCTCAGAAATCCAAGCTAGAGAGTATTTAGCTCAAGCCCGGTTGGATAAAAGAAACGTATAACGCTTAATGCACTTAAATGTTTAAATTAAATGAGTCTATGTTAAGAGCAAAAGGCCACACAAGCAGGGTGGCTCCCTGGTTTTCTTCCGGCCTTTTTTTCCCTCTCTTTATACAATATATTGGTTTGATAGGGTGCGGAAGGGGCTTGGGGGGGGGAGCTGCGGTGTTTCTTGCTATCTCCATCACTCAGACCCTTTGGGTCTGGCTGCTTCTAAGGGTAGGGGAGGGAGGGCAGGCTGGGGAGGGGGTGTTGGGAAGGGTGTGGGGGGGTGGGGTGGGGGGCACATGGTGGAAAGTTGAAGTGTAAATTGCAGCTGAAGCATGTTGTTTATGATCTTTGTGATTTTTGCGATTTTTTGTTGATATTAAAGGCTAGAGAACAATCTGTAAGTAAGATTGGATTTGAATGTTTTCTGGGCCAGCATATTATTTGTATTAACTACGATAAGGTAATACAGCTGGATGAAATGCTCTACTGGAATAATGGCTAAACTACGTATCGCTGCTATCAATATTTGTGGGCTTAATGATAGTGCTAAAAGGAGGAGGATTCAAGAAGATCTCAAAGTACTAAAGGCAGATGTTTATTGTCTCCAGGAGACTCATATCGCTGGGAATGACAGCAATTTACTTAAGTCCTTGGGACGGAAGGTTGCAGCCTATACAACACAAGATGTGAAGACTAAGGGTGTTGCTGTCTTCATAAAAGGCTGCGCCATTAATCCAGGAAGGAAGGCTGTGGATAAGAACGGCAGATGGGTAATACTGGAATGTAGACATAGTTCTGGCTCATTTACATTATGCTCAGTCTACGCCCCAGTGTTAGACGATCCAGCGCTACTGCGTTTTTTGTCTAATGAATTACCTTCCTGGCCTGCACCGTATGTGGTGTGTGGGGATCTAAATCTCAATGGATCTAGAGGGGCCTCAGAGACTCTTGGCATCTCCAGCAAGGAGCGTAAACCACATTCTATGAGGGCGTTTAAAAACTTTGTAAGGGATATTGGTTTGGTAGATGCTTGGACTAAATTGAGAGTCCTGGAGCCTGGCTATACTTTCTATTCGGCTCCACATGGCAAGTTCGCCAGGCTTGACTATTTTTTAACCTCACCTTCCATACTTCAAGAGGCACGGATTGAGCTCTTTCCTAGAGTAATGTCAGATCACAATCCTGTTGTTTTGGAGTTCCCATATGCCGGAGCAAGAAAGGAGCATTCGAGATGGGCGTTTGAGAGGGCGCTTCTATCAGATCAAGAATTTATTAAATATATGAAGGGTTGGATCAGGGAGTTTTTTGATAACAATAGGGGTAGCGCCCCCCCCCCCGGAATAATTTGGGATGCCTTTAAAGCATCAGTGAGAGGTGAGACGCTGCAATATAGCCTGAGCAAACAAAAAAACGAGACAGAACAGATTAAACGGCTCTATCAAAACCTTGCCTGACTGGAAATAGAACTAATTAGTACTGTGACTAGTGGAGGTGTTGTTTCTATAATCATGAATTCTATTAATATAACCAAAGCCTGTCTGATTGATTTTAACGCTGAGAGGATGGCTGGGAAGTATCTAGCTAAAAGGCAGGACTGCTATGAATATAGCGAGACTGTGGGAAGATTATTAGCAATTAGGGCCAGACAACAGGTGGCAGCTGGACACATAGAGAAGGTTAGGAATATGCGGGGGAAAGTTGTCACTGATTCTGGCGAGATCAGGGAGGCTTTTAGGGAGTTCTATGAAGATCTTTACTCGGCTCCACACCATGATGGTTATTCACCAAACGAGGAACTGTTAGAATTTGATCCAATTGGAAGGGTCCCCCAGGAGGAGGGTTCCCGGTTAGGGTTAGAGATAACACAGGAGGAGCTATATAGGGCTCTCCAAGCCCTTGCATCAGGCAAAGCGACGGGAACTGATTGTATTCCCATAGAATTTTATAAAGTCTTTTTTAGGGAGACACTTCTCGCCATGCTTGGCTTATTTCAGGAGATTAGGGAAGGGGCTATACCACCTTGCTCTTGGGGCGTCGCTAATATTATTTTCTTAAAAGGGGGCAAAGATCCTATAACTCTGGGCTCATATAGACCTATTACGTTGTTAAATAGTGACGCCAAATTATAATTAAAAATCTTTGCCTCGCGCCTGAACTCTGTGATGCATCACCTTGTCTCGGTTTGGCAGCATGGATTTATACAAGGGAGGGGAACTGTAGATCATGTCAGGAGGGTAATTGCACTCTTTGACGCCACCGAGGTCCTCACAAAACCTATGGGGGTAGCTTTCTTGGATGCCGGGAAGGCTTTTGACAGGTTGTCATGGAGCTTTCTATGGAAGACCCTAGAGGCTAATGGCCTAGGGGACTCATTTGTGAAAGCAATACAGGTTCTGTATGTCAACCCTATAGCGCGATTACGAATAATGGGGGAAGAGACGGAGACATTCTCAATCGGCAGGGGGACAAGACAGGGATGTCCAGCCTCCCCCCTGTTATTTGCCCTATATATAGACCCCTTCCTTAGACGGCTGGAGGCCTCCGCAGATATCATTCCTGTTAGCTTGCAGGGCTGGGATGCCAAGCTACTGGCCTATGCCGATGATGTGGCTATAATTACATCTGACCCGGATCGGGCAATGGGTGCGGTGTAAAGCATTGCGGAAAACTTTGGGTCCCAATCGGGCTTCTTATTGAATAAGGCCAAAACTCAGATTGTGATAAATAGATTTGCTACAGGCTCGGATAACCGGATTGTGGAAAAAGCTTTTTACTTAGGCATTAATATTACGGCGAAGGTGGAAGATATAGTGGACCTAAACATTGCTCCTATAATGGGGAAAATCAAGAACGACCTCCAGCGCTGGGATAATCTGAAGCTGTCAATAGTGGGGAGGTGTAATCTCATTAAAATGATGATTTTGCCAAAATGTTTGTATAATTTTCGCACGATTCCCCTGGAAATTCACAACTTTTGGTTTAGGCAAATGGAGAAGGAGGTAGCTAGATTTATTTGGTCCTATCGAAAGACTAGGAGAGCCAACGTATTTCTATCCCTACCTAGGGATAGAGGGGGATGGGGGCTTCCGCATCTCAAGCTATATTATTTATCGGCTTCACTGCAATATTACTGGCCTCTCTTTGGTGGAAAAGAAAAGGACAGTGATGACCCCTGCCGCGTTCCGTCAATATATGAGATATTGATTGGAGCCCGGGCTAACGGCTGCCTTCTGAAATTTTAAGAAGCAAGTTATTTTAAAAAGCACGATTCAAGGTATTAATCACGGCTTTTCATAACTGGGCAGGCGTAAGGAAGAAACTTGGGGTTGGGAGGTTTAGTAGGTATTCTCCTATGATTGGGAATGATCAGCTTCCAAAGGCACTACAAGATGCGTGTTTGGTAAGGTGGGGAAAAGGCGGGTTTTACAGGATAGGGGAATCTCAGGAATCCAGGATATGTAGAAAGTAGTTTAATAACAGCACGGCTAATACATCCTCCAAGGTTGATCTCCCAATGCAACTGAAGACAACCAGTGGAATTTACTGTAACAAACACTCCATAAGAATATGGAATGTTAAACAAAAGTATACAAAGCGCATGCTGGGGAAGAACAGGGACAGGGTGAAAATATACATAATAATGAAATGCAGAGAACAAAGTAATAGGTAAAATGCAACACATCCCCCTCATCAGAGAAAGAACTAATAAAGGGGAAAGAAAAACGATTAAACAAAATCATTAAACAATTTCGGAACACGTCTGAAACGATTGTTAGACTTAACTCTGGAAGCAACAGACTCATTGTTTTGTACACCATCCATGTTTCCATTCTGAAAACTTGAGTTCCTAAAATTACACTTCTGTGAAAATAAAAGGTCAGGGCATTTAGCAATCCTCCTAATGTTCCAAACTTTGCCATCCTGAGTAATTACACTGTTGCTAAAAACTTTTTTACTTGCATGGCTTTTCCAAACCTACTGGCACCCTTATTAACAAAACCGGGTTTTAATACTTTGACCCAATCACCTACCCTGAAATTGTGCACCTTCGTTCTCCATTTATTGTCATACCATTTCTTCATTCTGTACTGTTTGATTTCTACCCTCCTAGCAGTGTCATGTACACATTCCCTCTCACTCTCCAAACTCTTGCACCTTTCCTTGAACCACCAAGGACATACACCGGAGGCAGGATTTCTTCCTTTGAGCAACTTGAAAGGACTGACCTCAGTGGTGGAGTGTGGGGTAATACGATAAACCCATAAGCGTTCTCTGAGCGCGCATAACCAAATTCCACCTTGCTTGACAGAGTCAGTAACAAAATTTTTGAGAACACGGTTAAAGCGCTCCACCTGACCATTCTCGTGTGGTTCGTAGAGAGAGGTGAGATTATGCTTAATATTGCAACTCTTGAGAAATATTTCCATCTCAGACGATGTAAGTTGTACCCCATTATCCGATACAAGGGTAGAAGGACAACCTCACGTGCAAACACTTCTTTAAAAAACTGATCACAGCACTCGTGGTAGCCCTTGGAACAAATTTTACTTCTGGCCATTTGGAATGGTAATCAATAAGGACCAGAGCGAAGCGGGAACTTTCCGGAAGCATACTAAAAGGGCCTGAAATGTCAAAGGCAACTTTCTGCCAAGGTTCCTCAGGCCACTTGACCACTTTTAATGGAGGGGTGTGCACCTTCAACATTTTTTCACTGGAAACACATTCATGGCACTCTCTGACAACACGATCAATAAACTTGTCCATACCAGGCCACCAGAAATAGTTTCTGATTAAGCGCTTCATGGCAGAAATGCCTGGATGGGTCTTGTGAGATAGTTTTAAAATTATATCTTGAACACCCATAGGTGGAATACACTTCCCTGCCTTAAGGATCAAATTGCCTTCCATTTCCAATTCATCTGCAACATTGTAAAAAGGTAAAAGATCTGATCTAATATCACTCTTCCTTGGCCAACCTCTTACTACAAATTCCTTTAGATCATTCCATCTGTCATCACTTTGTTCGCTTTCTTCCCAGAGTTGTTCCGTGATTTCTTGATACTGTGATGGAATAATGTCATTAATTCCCACCACAAAATCTACATCTTTAACAACATTTACATTGTCATGATTGCAAGGTAGGCGGGACAGGCAATCTGCTGTTACATTTTTCTTACCGGGAACATATTCCACTTTAAAATTATACTCTTGGAGTCTAGATGTTAAACGTGAAATTCTGGCTGTAGAATTCCATCCTCCTCCTGTGGACAAAATATACACTAACGGTTTGTGGTCCGTTTTGAGTATGAACTTACTGCCCCACACATAGATCCTGTAGTGTGCGACGGCCCAAACACAAGCAAGCAGCTCTCTTTCAATCACGGCATATCTGCGTTCAGTTTCATTAAGAGTCCTCGACGCAAAAGCAACATTCCACTCATCACAACCATCCCTCTGTGACAAGACACTGCCAAGACCATACAGGCTGGCATCAACTGTTATGATGCATTCTTTTCTCATGCGGAAAGGTTTTAAAGTGGGAGCATTAATAATATCATTCTTAATGCTTGCAAAAGCCTCTTGTTGTTCTCCCTTCCACTCATAAGTAACATTTTGTCTAAGTAATTTTCTTAAAGGCTCCATTTTGGTGGCAAAATTCTCCACAAACTTGCTGTAGTATTCACACATGCCTGAAAATGATAATAACTGCTCCTTATTACTGGGAGAAGGAGCATTCACAATGGCATCAACATTAGACTTCTTGGGTATAACACCATCACAAGACAACATGTGTCCAAGATATTCCACAGAGCGCTTGAAAAGTTTACACTTGTGGGCCTTCAGGGTGAGTCCATGACATTCTAACCTCTTACATACCTCGTTTAAATGAACTTCATGCTCAGACACATTTTTAGAAAAAACCAAAATGTCATCCTGAAAGCATTTGACGTAGGTGTCTATGTCCCTGAAGATATGAAACATTACTCTCTGGAAGACTGACGCGGCGGACGCCAATCCAAATGGCATTCTAGTGTACTGAAAAAGGCCTTGTGGGGTAATGAACGCCGTGTACTTCCTTGACTCTTCTGTGAGCTCTATTTGGTGATATGCAGACCTAAGATCAAGTGTAGAGAATATCTGCGCACCTTCTAACATAGAAACCACCTCATTTATGTTAGGTAGTGGATGGCAATCTATGACAATGTTGGAATTCAAAGCTCTCAAGTCCACACACACTCTGAGCTTTTGATCAGGTTTGCGTACGAGGACAATGGGAGAAACCCATTCAGAAGACTCTATGGGCTCAATGATGCCCTCGTTGGATAACTCTTTGAGCATATCTCTTAGCTCGTCCCTAATATTGATGGGTACCCCTCTCAATTTTTGTTTCACCGGAAAAACATTTTCCTTCAATACAATATTATGTGTAAAATTCTTAAGTCTGCCCAATTTGTCACAAAATACTTTGTTGTATTTGTTAATCAACTTTGTTACTTTATCAAGACTGACACTATTAATGTTATCATTGAAAAAACTGTACATATCTCGTTCATCACATAGGGAAACAGGATCTTTGGACCGTGGATTAAGAATTAATCCTAACTCCCACTGATCCCGCCAACCCAAAACATTCACTCCTCTCACAGCAATGTATAGTTTTATGTGAGCACACCTTTCTTTAAAACGTAAAAGTACTTGAAAGAAACCCTCCATCTCAATTTTTGACCCATCGAAACTTTCAGCAGTGATATCAGATGGTTGTAACTTGTCATAACCATACACATTTAGTAACTTCTCTTTATAATATTATGAAGTAATAATAGTCCAAGGTGACCCAGAGTCTACCATGAGCTCTAAATCAACATTTAGGACTTGAAACACACACTTAGGAGATTTCATGTGGAAACTTTTGTCCGGCCCACTGTTTAGGATAGATACCACAAACCCTTTGTTAGTCTCCGGCATCTCTTTAACACTAGTAACTCTATTGGGCTCGGAGAAAGTAGAATTGATATTCCGTGTTTGGTTAGAGTAACGTTTGTCTCTGCATACATTTCCAAAATGTCCAATCCTGCCACAAGCCTTGCACTCTCTATTGATTGCCGGACATCCTTGGAAAGACGCCAGATGGAATCTACTCCCACATCTGTAGCAAATGTTATGATTGAAGTTGTCATTCCTCTTATTAGGATAGCTGATAAAATGCTTGGAAGGAACTTTCCCTTGCGACATATCATTTTTCGAATCATTTTTGGATTTCACAACACAAATTTCTTCCTCAGTTGCAGATTTGTTGGAACTTTGTTTCACAGTTTCCATCCATTTTTCAGAGAGTTCCATGGCTTTAGCAGTGGCAATAGCTTCCTCTAGCTTAGGATCACCCATGACCCATAATTTCTCTTGTACATTTTTGTTTTTAACATGTACGATGATTTGGTCACGTATCATTTCATCTGTAATGGTACCAAAATTGCAGTGCATACTCAAAGATCTCAAAGATGTTAAAAACTCATCAAATGACTCATCATGTTTTTGTGATCTGGTGTAGAACTTAAATCTATTTAAGGCGATGTTGGTGGTAGGTTTGAACCTCTTTTCCATCCTAGCTAGTGCTTCAACATATGCGTTCATGCTATCACCTTCGCCTTCTCCAGCTTGTGGGGTAATCTGAGGTAATGCTCTAAAAGTTACTTGTCCCTCAGAACCAAGACAGTGGAGAAAAATACTTTTTTTCTTTCAGCCCCCATGCGCTCACCATCAATGGCCTTCATATAGGTAAGAAATTCTTCTTTCCACCTAGACCATGGTATAGGTGGATCACCTTTGTTTTGAAGAAATTTGGGAGGCGGATCAAACTGCATATTGTTAGAATAGTATGATAATAAATAAGCTATTTTGTTGAATAAAAGAAAACAAACAGATGAAGGAAACGGAAGGAGTCTAATGTTTCCAGTAGAATGAGCACAACCTGGATTGAACAAGCATGATGCAAGTTAGAACAAAAACAGTAACTGAGAAAAGCAATAACTCATTTGTGTAGAACACAATGGCACAGTTTTGTAGAGCACGATTAAATAAATGGTTAAAATGTACTGCTGGTTAAGGTATTTTGACGATAGTACTTGCCGGTGCGTAGTTTGGTGTATCCAAGGCAACGGCAAGATGGTGGCTTGGGACGTTGCACGCTCAGAACGGCGCAATGACGTTGAGCGCTCGTCTGATAGCGTGTTGCACAGAACATTCAGTTGTAGGAAGTCGGAAAGAATGGTGAGCTCCGGACAATCGATGGCAGAAAGTAAGTAAGGTTGTGAATGCGCTTTTTGAATGAAGCGCCCGTTGCTCCAAACCACCGCAAAGTATGTCCAGGTAGAATTGACGTTTCCACCATAAATGAAATTTTAAAAAAAATCCAGGAAAATATACGTAGCGAAGCAAGTCTGCTTCCGAGAAAAGAAAACACAACAAATAAAAAGAAATGTGCCAAAACAAAAAGATCCACAAGGTGGCGCAATGCTCCCAGAAAAAAAATGGGTAAAAGAATACTCCGCTCCCGTGCTGCGAGTAAGGCAGGAGTATAGGGTCCAGCTCGTCGCCAAAAATGTTACAGAATCTCAGGAATCCAGGATATGTAGAAAGTAGTTTAATAACAGCACGGCTAATACATCCTCCAAGGTTGATCTCCCAATGCAACTGAAGACAACCAGTGGAATTTACTGTAACAAACACTCCATAAGAATATGGAATGTTAAACAAAGGTATACAAAGCGCATGCTGGGGAAGAACAGGGACAGGGTGAAAATATACATAATAATGAAATGCAGAGAACAAAGTAATAGGTAAAATGCAACAGGGACCTTCTGGCTGGGGACCACATAGCCTCTTTTGACGTGTTTAGGGAAAGATTTGGTATTGGCACCCCGGATTTTTTTAAATTTCTGCAGCTGAGAGATTTTTTGTTTAAAAAAGCTGGTGGTGCTGCAGGTTTTGGGCAGGTGCCCCTAATGGAATTGCTAACTAGTAGCTCAGGTTCTTCAATTGCGCAAATATATAGATGCCTGCTGGAAGGAGTGCCAGATGATTTAGATAAGCATAGGTTGAGGTGGCAGGATATGTTAGGGGTCACGGAATCCTGTTTTTTGAGATCATTAGAATTAGGGGATACCGTACTGTGCTCCGCCAATTTGCGGTCCCAACATTTTATATTTGATCTTTACATAACGCCCGTGAAAATTGCTAGATGGGGAGGAACGGAGGGAACTCACTTTTTTAGATGTAAGACATACGGCGAGGATATAGTACACATTTTTGCCACTTGTCCTCACATAGAACCTAGAGGCCTTGAAATATCAGGTTTTTTACAGCAGGTGCTAAATGAGGATGTTCCTCTGACACCTCAGCTGATGTTATTAGGTGTAAATGATCTAGACGGGAACAACGGGGTAGAACTCACCTTTATAGCGATGGCAGTTCTTAGGCTCTGTGTTGCCTCAGCCTGGCTTGATCCGCAACCTCCAACCTTTCAGCAGTGGAAGGGACGATTTTTGCATATATATAATTTGGAAAAAGCACTCTATGAAAGAAGAGGCAGAAAGGGTAGGATTAAAGGGGACAGGATTTGGGGCCCTTTTACTTCCTGGGTTACATCATTCACTCAATTGGAATAACCTCTAAGGCTATTGGTAAAATTTGTAGCAGTGTATAAACAGATCTAATTTATTCTAAAAAATAGCCGTTATCTTATTTCACTCTCTAGCCTATGATATACTGCTTTATTTGATTAATGTATTAATTGACTGATTCTTATTTCAAATGAAATTGTGTTTTTTTGGATGGATTGTATTAATATTTTGATTATTTGCTGCATTTGCACTGTTTAATCGAAAAATTAAAATATATTTAAAAACTAAAAAAACATTTTGCTCTATTTCACTAACCTGGTGTGGGATCTTTTTGTGGTGTTTTCACAGTTTTACTGTTTGTAGTTTTGCACAAATACTTTACACATTGACTCTTTTTTTTTTTTTTTTTTATTGTATAGAGAAAAAAAAACAGTGCGAATGCAGCATTAATTACCTATACATACATTCCAACATAAATATAGATTTTCATTTGATCAACAGAAGACAATCGAGTAATACATTATACACAATAACCAAGAAATCATAATTTAGAGAGCAGCCAAGTATAACACATAATTTTTTAGGCTTAGCTTAAGGAGGAAATTTCAGTTTGTGAGAAGGATGCGATCCAGGAGGAAAAAGGGCCCCAGATCCTTTTCCCTTTGATTCTGCCTTTTCTGCCTCTCCTATCATATAGTGCCTTTTCTAAATTATATATGTGTAAGAATCGTCCCTTCCACTGCTGGAAGGTTGGAGGTTGAGGATCAAGCCAAGCTGAAGCAACACATAGCCTAAGTACTGCCATAGCTATAAAAATTAGTTCTTCACCTTCATTGCCTGCTGAGTCATATACCCCTAATAACATCAGCTGTGGTGTCAAAGGAACATCAACATTAAGAATCTGTTGTAAAAAGCTTGTAATTTCACGACCAATAGATTCTATACAGTTACAGGTGGCGAAGATATGCACTAAATTAGCCCCAAATATTGAGCATCTGAAACAAGAGGTCCCCTCGGTACCACCCCATTTAACAATTTTCGCAGGTGTAATTTATAACTCGAATAAGGTCTTAAAATGTTGAGCCCGCAGATTGGCAGAGCACAGTACAGTGTCCCACAGTTCTAATGATCTCATAAAGCAAGAATCCTCGACTCCCAACCTATCCTGCCATTTCAGACTATGTTTATTCAAATCATCTGGCACACCTTCCTGCAAACATCTATATATTTGTGTAATTGAGAGTCTGGTATTGCTAGTTAGTAATTCCATCAAAGGTACTTGTCCAAACCCTGCCGCACCTCCTGCTTTTTTAAGGATAAAATCTCTCAGCTGTAAAAATTTAAAAAAGTCCCGGGGGCCGACACCAAACCTTTCTCTAACTACATCAAATGATGTTATGTGATCCCCAGCTAATAAATCCCCTATCCTGTATATACCACTCTTACCCCACCTTGCCAGACATGTATCTTGCAATGCCCTGGGCAATTGGTCATTCCCAATTATCGGAGAGTACCGATTGAACCTACCTACCCCGAGTTTCTTCCTTATACCTACCCAATTGCGGAAGGCAGCGATCAATACCTTGAAGCGCGTTTTCTTAAAGTAACTTGCTTCATAGAATTCCAGGAGTCAACCATTAGCTCGAACGCCTATCAGTAGTTCATATATCGTTGGTACTTGTCCAGGATCCCCCCTGTCCATTTCCTTGACTCCAAAAAGAGGCCAGTAGTATTGGAATGAGGCAGCTAAATAGTATAGCTTAAAAGACGGTAACCCCCATCCTCCTCTATCCCTAGGAAGGGAGAGATATATATTCGCTCTCCTAGTCCTCTGATAGCACCAAATAAACCTAGCGACCTCCTTCTCTATTTGCTTAAACCAAAAATTATATATTTCCAAAGAAATTGCGCGAAAAATATACAAAAGTTTTGGCAGGATCATCATTTTAATGAGATTACATCTCCCTACTATAGACAGTTTCAGATTATCCCAACGTTGAAGATCATTTTTGATTTTCCCCATTATAGGGGTAATGTTTAAGTCCACTATATCATCCACCTTAGCCGAGATGGTAATGCCTAGGTAAACAGCTTTTTCAACAATTCTATTCTCCATGCCTGTAACGAACCTATTTGTCACGATCTGCGTTTTAGCTTTATTTAATAAAAAGCCCGATTGGGTCCCAAAGCCTTCAGCAATACTTTCAACAGCTGTCATTGCGCGGTCTGGGTCAGATGAAATGATAGCCACGTCATCAGCGTAAACCAAAAGCTTGGTGTCACCGCCTTGCAGTCTAACCGGAATAATTTCTGAGGAGGCCTCCAGACGCCTAAGAAGAGGGTCTAAATACAGGGCAAATAATAAGGGGGAAGCAGGACAACCCTGTCTTGTTCCCCTGCCGATTGAAAAAGGAGCAGTCTCTACCCCCATAATTCGTAATCTTGCTACAGGGTTAGCGTATAAGACCTGTATTGCTTTCACAAATGGTTCCCCTAGGCCGTAAGCCTTAAGGTTCTGCCATAAAAAATTCCATGACACCCTGTCGAAGGCCTTCTCCGCATCTAAAAAAGCTACCCCCATAGGTTTAGCAGCGATCTCAGTAGCATCAAAGAGGGTAATTAACCTCCTAACATGATCTACCGTCCCTCTCCCTTGTATAAAACTGTGCTGCCATACTGAAACAAGATGGTGCATCACAGAGTTCAAACGTGAGGCAAAAATTTTAGAATAAAGCTTAGCATCGCTGTTTAACAGCGTTATAGGCCTATATGAGCCTAAGTTCGTTGGATCTTTACCCTTTTTAGAAAAATAACGATGTTCGCGATACCCCAGGAACCCGGTGGTGTGGCCCCTTCCTTGATCTCCTGAAATAACCTAAGCATAGGACGGTATATCTCACCGACGAATACTTTGTAAAACTCTATAGGAATGCAGTCAGTTCCCGATGCCTTGCCCATTGGGAGGGCTTGTAAGGCATTATAAAACTCCTCCTGTGTGATTTCTGCCCCAAGCCGGGCAAATTCCTCCTGTGGGACCCTTCCAGTCGGTTCAAACTCCTGCATTTCTAAATTTGATAAGTGACCTTCCCCAGATGAAACTGAATACAGGTCTTCATAAAATTCTCTAAAAGCCTTTCTAATCTCAGCAGGCTCTGTCACGACTTTACCCTGCATATTTCTAATCCAGTCTATATAGCCTGCTGAAGCCTGCTGTCTAGCCCTGATTGCCAGTAATCTGCCCACCGTCTCGCTATATTCATAGCAATCCTGCTTCTTAGCTAAATATTTTCCTGCAAGTCTCTCAGTATTAAAATCGTTCAGGCAGGCTTTAGTAATGTTAATAGAACTCAGGATTCTTGACACTTCTCCACCACATGACACGGTACTAATCAATTCTGTTTCTAGTCGGGCAAGCTTTTGATAAAACTGTTTGATCTGTTCTGCCTCTTTTTTTCGCTCACTCAAACAGTATTGCAGGATCTCACCTCTTGCTGCCGCTTTAAAAGCATCCCAGACCATACCTGGAGGGGCACTACCACTATTATTATCGAAAAACTCCCTGATCCAGTCCTTCATATATCCAATAAATTTTTGATCTGTGAGCAAAGCCCTCTCAAAAGTCCATCTAGAATATTCCTTTCTTATGCCTTTTACTGAAATCTCTAAGACTATCGGGTTATGATCGGACATAACTCTGGGGAAGATTTCTATTCGTGCCTCTTGTAGTATATATGGCGAAGTTAAAAAGTAGTCCAGTCTGGCAAACTTGCCATGTGGGGCTGAATAAAAAGTATAACCAGGCTCAGGAGCTCTAAGTTTAGGCCAAACATCTACCAAACCAATATCCATTACAAGATTTTTAAGCTCCCTCATAGAATGTGGCTTCCGCCCTTTACTAGTGGTCCCGTCTGTTCCCAGATTGTCTCTGGACCCATCAAGATTCAGGTCCCCACACACCACTAACGGGGCTGGCCAAGATGGTAATTCATTGGCCAAAAAACAGAGTACCCTGGATCATCTAAAACAGGAGCGTAAACTGTACATAATGTAAAAGAACCAGTTATATGCCTACATTCCAATAATACCCATCTACCATTCCTATCAACCGCTTTCCTACCAGGGTTAATAACACTGCCTTTAATAAGAACTGCAACTCCCTTAGTCTTCACATCTTGTGTAGTGTATGCTGCTACCTTCAGCCCCAGAGAATTAAGTAAGTTGCTATCGTTTCTGGCAATGTGAGTCTCCTGGAGACAATAGATATCTGCCTTTAATACCTTGAGATCTTCCTGTATCCTCCTCCTCTTGGCCGCATCATTGAGCCCACATATATTAATTGACGCAATACGAACTTTAGCCATGGTTCCCCATAAAGATTGTTTCCAGCTGTTCTGCCATATCTGAATTAATACACATATTGTACTGTTCCTGCAAATCATCTTGTATAGCCTTCCTACCGAACTGCTCTCTGATCATTAGTAACCTTATTAAATAGTACCCATAATATGCTTCTCGCTTCTGCTGCAACTTACACTTCACGTTGTCACCATACCTCCCCTTACACCTCCCCCCACCACCCCTTCTCCCACCCCCCCTCCCTCCGCCACCCTTAGAGGCAGCCAGACCAAAAAAGGTCTGCGTGATGGAGACAGGAAAAAAACATCACAGCGCTCCTCCCCCCAAAGCACCCTCCGCACTTTATTAAACCCAAAGTGTTGAAGAGAGAAGAGGAGGAAAGATAGAGAAACAGAGGAGAGAGAAAGAAACACTTGGTAGATGAAATGCATATATAACCTTTTACTAATGTCAGGAAGAAAAAGAGAAAAACATTTTTATTTAAATTTAAATTAACCCCACAGTTACATGAAAACCTCAGACATTTCTTTTATCTGACCGGATTTGATCTAGATACTCTCTAGCCTGAATTTCTGAGGTAAAAAACTTAACCGCCCCTCTTACGATCGTCTTCAGTCTAGCAGGGGAGAGTAAAAAGGCCTCGAACCCAGCATCCTAAAAGGGCTTAATCATTTGCCGAGTCGCCATCTGGGCTCTACGGTAACATGACAAAAATCCGGGCGTACAAAAAATGAGGACTCTTTATATTGCCGTCTGGCCTCGGGTCGGGCTTTTTCAAAGATAGCCTGCCTAAGCATGTAATTACCAAAAAAGACCAATATGGCCCTTGGTTGGGTTGTGTCTCTGCCAGAGTTTATATGTCTGGTGAAGGGGAACCTGTGGACCCTCTGGACTTCCCGCTCCCACTCCCACCCTGTAAGCTCAGGGAAGGATTCTTTAAGGAGATTTACGATGAAGGAACGTATGTCCTCCCCTTCCAGGCCTTCTTTTATCCCTAAGAAGCGGAGGTTATTCCTCCTCATACGGTTCTCCATATCCTCCAGCTTCCACATAGCATCGGTAAGCTGAGCATCATGGGTTTTAGTATCCTCTTTAATGTCAGACAGCTCCTTTTCGACCACCGTTGTTCTCTCTTCCAGAAAGTTCATCCGCTCGCCAATCTCCACACAGGTTTTTCCGACTTTCCGTATTGCCCCCTCCAGTTTTTTAGAGGCTTGCCTTGCTTTTTTTCCATCAGGCCGGGTCTCAGCACGATGTTCTTTTATAGTATCCAATATCATGCTCAATGCAGAATTCATATCTGTTATCCCCTTTGCCTGAGATACACCAGTGGGAGATACCATCTGTTCAGTTGTCGATGTCATTGGGCTGGTTATCCTTGTGTGTGAGTAGTCCCTCTTCAAGCCTGAGCGCCTTCCTTTATTTCTCTGGGTCTCAGCACACCCTTTACCCCCCTTAGGATTCGTCCGTGATTTCTGTCGCTTCTGTGCTGTTTCTGGTGCTTCCAAAGTACTGGAGCCGGATGAAGACAAGCTATCGTCAAGTTCACTGTGGTCTGAGTCGGTTACGCCTGATAATGACTCCTCGGTAAGGGAATAAAACTTATCTGTCCCATCAGAGATGATATCTCCTGCTGCCTGAAACAGATTTTCGGGACCTATAACAGCACCCATCCCCCCGGAGGCCTCGTCAATTGGTGGCCTACAGGTTTGAGGGTCAGTCATAGTCTCATTATCATCCTTTCTGTTGTCACCAGGTTCTGTGTCTATTTCTGTTTCTTTTCCTGTTTCTTTTTCCTTCCTAACCTCTTTATTATTCCTAATGGTCTCATCCTGTGTTTCCACATTTACAGTGTTTTCACCCATAACATCCGGGTCTGTACTCAGATTCTGGACAGCCATTTCTGAGTCTAAATTGTCGAGGGGTTCTATTATATGTTCCAGAATACCATCTCCAGTTTTTTTGAAGAATTCGGTAATAGTCGGTTGAGGTGGTATAGAAATTGTATTTATCTTGTCCCCTACAGAGGCAGCCCCCACTTCTTCTGAAACTTGTGTATTCATCCCTTTCCGCCCTGCGGTATGCTCAGCCTGGATCCTCCGTTTCCCTACCCCTCCACTCTCTGCTTGTTTTTTGGCGTTGCGAGGCTCATTTGATTTGCCTGCCAGAGCACCAGTGCTTAAGGGAGAGTCCAGCCTGTTAACTTGGGGCAAATGTATTTGGGGGGAATTTCTGATTGCCGCTTCTTTCACTTGCTTTGCCGATTTGGGTGGCATCCTCCCAAACACCAAATTATATCCTGTTATGATGCAGGAATTCTGTAAAGACAGCCTGTGTCCCACTTTGACTGCAATTCCTGCCAGCGCCCACCAGGTGGAGCACAATGATTTTACTGCTCTCACCAGCCTCTCACTGCTACCCTTACCACCTCTGTGAACGCAGGAGTCCGATATCCCAGCCGGCGTTACAGTCCCAGATCGCCTGCTCAGTCCTAATCCCAGCCAGGACATCCGTATGAGCTCTTAGCGCCGATGAGGCAGGTCCAGATGGAATCCCTCAAGTCCACAAGGTGAGTGCACTCGATTATGCTCGACAACGCACGAAGCACATAGCACGGAGCGGGGAGAGGAGCTGCTGCTGCAGTAATCACACTGCCGCCATCTTGCCTCCCGCGCTGATCTTACACATTGACTCTAAGTTAGGCTTGACTGCTCTGTGCCAAGCTACCAGGGGGCTGAGCACAGGTTAATTTGGGGTTTGCTTGTGCCTTACCCTGACTAGGATTGTGGTTGCTGCTTGACCAGAGCTCACACCCCAATTTACCAGTATCCCAATTTCTAACACCAATATTATCTTTGATATCCTTTCTTACTCCATAGAGCAACACTACACTTGCTTGCAAAAACCTGTACAATCATATCAGATCTAAAACAGAACATGCAGCCATCTGCCTTCTTTTATTCACTCCCCTGTGAAGAACAGATATCCACTCCAACTGCACTGCTGTAATATTTTAGAATGTTTCTTGACTAAAAACCCATAAACGTGCTTCACTTGCGACACTCCTGACAGTCTTACAAAACTTCTGACAGTCTTCTCCACAGTAGTCTTTTGACTCATCTGCAGGCTGAAATAAAATCATGATTTTCTACTCACAGTGTTGTAAACAAATCTGCATATTATGGTATGAAATAGGGACTATTATTATGCCTTTTCAAAGCCTTACCACAATATTTTTCGCAGCACAAAATAACAATCTCAATGAGAATCTTTTAAAAAGGTAATCACATAACGAATCCTCCCAAACAGAATTGACACACATCAACATAGGCCTCCCTCAACCATATAGCGAAAGTGGGTGCCGTTAGTCCAGCCTGTATGGACTTCTAACTAACATCAACAGTTGCTTCACAGCACCCTCTCTTAAGGCATCCATCTTCTCCTCAAACTCCTTCAAATAGTTACTCAAATCCAGCGTTTCATGCGCAGAAATAGAAGATAAACTAAACTTTAAGAAAATTTCTTAATTTGCCTTGTCAAGGAGAAACATACACCCTCTGGTGAAAACTTGTAGATGTTCATCCAATATTTGTACACCCAAAGTCTCCTATTGCACACAATGCCTAACAACATTGACCAGTGGTTCTTAACCTTTTGACTTCTGTGGACCTGTGGACCCCTGCTTAATCATTACTGAAATTTGGGGACCCCATTGAATAATGATTGGAATCCAGGGAACCGCACTGAGTTATTACTGGAAGCTGATGACACCACCTTAAGCGATTTGGACGATTTGAACGGTAAACCAATACACAAAAATACAGAAATAAACATTCATCAAACAAATACACAAACAGTGGAACATTTTATTAAATTCACAAACAAATATTTAAAAAACTAAATTTTACTTTTAATTAGAAGTTTGGAGCTTTTCAAAATTCGATTGAGGCCCCGCATCGTCCATGCTATATTCTGTTTGATGCACTCGCACTGCTTCCATGAATCAATCTAAGGATACTTATTTTTCGCCTCCTATTTCAAATTCCTTCACATTTACAGAACATTTTAACATTTTCAATGTTATGGTTTGCTTCTTTATTTATATACACTTTATGAATCTATTAATATTTCATTTTCTAAACAGTCGCGGACCCATGGGGTACCTGGACCACAGGTTAAGAACCACTGTCAGATGGTTTTAGAGATAATAATTTCAACAGTGGACTCTCAATTACGTTCCATCTCTCCAGCAACTGTAACACCGTATTCATGCCTGTTAGTGAATTATATTTCACATTGGAAGTTTCATCAAACTTACAATTCACGATTATTCCATGCTTCCACATATTGTAAGCAACACATCAGTTTATCGAGTGCCTCCTTACTTAACTTGTTCTCTTGCAAATACCTCATATCTAACCATAACTAACTAATCATAACTAAGCTCTCGCTTTCATACTTTGACGTGCACACTAGCTTGAATGGAAGATGAAAGCAACCACACAATGTACTCTAAATCCTGAATGAAACCTTCTCTAAGCCCAATAACCTTCATTTCTTCCTGCCCAACTTTTCTATTTCTCTTTGGCAAATTTTGAATTTCTACCATCCAGACAGTCTGTCTCCTGTGGACTTTTTTCTACTCATCGCAAACCCCAGACATTCCAACAACTGAATTGCCATTGCTGTTTGCTTCTCTACTTGCTCCTCCTGTGCCTTCATCATTATTTGTATTATTAAAATATATTAGCATACTTGCATCCCTAGTCCATAATCAGATTATCACTGGCTACAACACTTTTGTGAAACACCATGGTACAGACATTAGCCTGAATGCAAGACAAAAACATTGAGATATGTCTCCCCAACAAAACTGAAGATAAGCCCAATTCTCTCATAAACTGGAATCATAGGATGAGCATCTTTCAAATCCAATCATGTCAAATGATCTTGTTTCCTTAACATGATACTTAGAAGCTGTATCCCTTCTATCTTGAAATGATAGTAAACTACCCAATTGTTCAACTCTCTCAAATTTATTTATGGCCAATAACTAAGTCATTTTCTACTAGCAATATACTGATTATTAAATTGTCTGTATTTCCTTGATCCTGCGCTTTTGGGCCATTCTACTTTACTTCCTGATCCACCAATTCTGACCCTGGAACATTAAAAATGAATATTGTTGGAATCTCTATCGACCCTTATACCCCTACAAAATTTACAATCCTTGCACAGTCTACAGCACCGAGGGATCCTGACTAATTTCTCAGCACCTTCCAATAAACTGGACAATTCTGTCACCCAGACTTTTAGTGTTACGTCTAAGGTCTTGCCCTGAACATAGCTTAAATAGCTCTGGCTCTTGGCTCCCCTCTATTTTTCCAGTTTTGTGCTCTCTTCCTCTGGAGGTAGAATGTCAATGTGCATTGCTGACCACCATACAGTTTGCATCTCTGTATGCAGAATGCACAGGTGTTATTCAGTTCTTGTGTTGCTTGTGTTGCTTATTGAGGGCGGAGCAGGCTTGGACACAAGGCTATTTTTGTATTTTTTTTGTATTCTGTATTTATTTGTATTCTTAATCATGTGTATTTTAATGAAGAAGTGTAATTGATGGATGTTGATACATAGGATTGGAGTACTCTGGATTCCTGTAATCCTGACTTTTATGGTTTTTTACAAAAGCCGAATAGAGTGTTGTTGTTGATTCCATAAATCAATATATATAATCAAACAATAAGATTGCATTCATTCAGAGACAAATCTCTTTTGAGCACAGAAAATGAAGTCTGTTATAATAAGGCATTTTATTGAAAATCACTGACACTAATATATGCCAGACTTTCATTTTTTCGCCATTCAGCAGCATTACAAAAATGGAACAACACGGTTGCAAAACATGGACCATTCAAACTAAGTCTAAAACAGAATTTACAGCTATCTTCCTTATTTTATTCAACCACCTGAGAACAGATAAGTCTCAAACTCCATCGCTATAGCGTAATCTTGTAGAACATAAACGTTCCAACCATGTCTAAAACAGCAGATCTTGAACCCAATATCCTACTTTTATTGCTACTCATGCATAGATAATTACCAACTGGTGCAGGAGTGACTGTGCACTTGCCAACCGGTATATTTGGTTGCATTAAAAGTCTGTTTTTTTTTAATGGTAAATTAAAAGAATATAGGAACAAGCTTTAAATAAAGGGGTTACCTTAGAGCCATAAAACAGTGTTTTTATAAGGTTTGCTAAGTGATTGTTGTACTTTGCTGATCTATCGGATTGAGGTTCTTCATGGACGTCAATTTAGCAAAATGCCTGGGATAGCAGAAGTGACACACTGATTTCTACCGTCATGACTTCATAGAAAGTGACCTCACATGACCCTTGACCCTGGTGTCATCCAAAGAAGTGATGTCACATGACTGTTGACATTGTTGATATTACAGGAATTGACATCACTAAACCTCGAAAACACACCCTAAAAACAATATAAATGAAATAAAGACACAAGATATACGATACAGATAAAACTTTATTTAAATTACGACCCATAGAGTGCTGCCATGGTATGGCAATGGTGCAAATATGATAGACGAAGTGCAAGGTAGTCGTTGGTCAGCAATACAGCTGTCATATTCCAAAATACAACCTCAAATGGCCTGGCACAACCTTCATTTGCTCAGGTGAAGTTATCATAGCATCACGTGCCAAATGCAGCCCACATAAGAGCATGTGTGCAGGCTCTTCTCCCTCTCACAACTAGTTTGCGCTCAAGTTAAATGGGCCCTGTGGTTGCACAGCATGTGAAATCCTGTAGGTTTTACCCCTAACAACTGAGTGTGTGCTCAAGAAACTAGTGTGTCTATTCTAGTGACATCATGGTTGGTTTGATCACTGATTTGTATAACATGTACATAAAAAATGTAGCTAATTACGATGGTGTGATTTGACATACACTAAATCTGTGTGGAAACTATACACTACACACCACCAATTATAATAGTGTAATTGTATATGCACTAAATATGTATGTCATGTACATAGCATGCACCACAAACCAAATTGCCTTCTGTGGATTTAACTATAGTGGTAGTCGTATGATGAGTGAGATTTAGAGTATTTGAAGTTGACTCCATACCTTTTACACAGGTTTCTTCAAACAGTATTCAGCTCAACTCCAAGTAAGTTTGTCAAAATATGACAGAAAAGTCAAGCTTAAAAAGAGAACTTACAGTAAGTTCCTGAAGGTCTATGAAAGTCTACACTGCAGGGCTTCTCATGCCACAGGCAACACAAACCAAACAGAGCAGTTATAGGCTGTCTATGACTGCACAAGTGTTAATACTCAAATTTCTCTATTCAGCGCTGAACCCAAAAAAGGCCAAACAGCTCACAAGCCTTGTACTGTATAGGAAAAATTACAACTTTGGTTGTTGCCAAAATAATCACTATTAAGAACCAAACAGACAGTTCAATTATAACAAAGTCCATCCAGATGTGTCAAGAAATTCTTCCATTTGTCCATTAGACGTAGAGGTGTCTTAAGAAATGTTTTATTCTTCACAAAATAAAAATATCCAGCCCACCCAACACGTTTCACTCTTCAACAAAGACTGCATCAATGCTATAAAGCAAATATATACAAAAACAATTTTTAAAAACTCATAACAAATTTACAATTCTAAAATTGCATTTTAGACTCCCTCTATTTATGTGTATACATGCCATATTACAATCATTTTAAGATTCTGAACCCATCTAGAAAAAACCCTCACCCACTGTAAATGAACAATCTCACAAAAAATCAGTGTTGCAATATCTTTTTTCTTATGCCCCAGTCCTACATTTCCTAATAGAGAAAAACAAGCATTTGCAATGCAATAGGTCTCGCATTAGTGAATGTTTAATCTGTTTGCGTTGTGAATGTTAATGGGGTTTTTTTATCAAAAAAATATCCTACCACTAGCATAAGTAATAAATAAAAAGGCACAAAGCAACGAAAGGGTGCAGTACCATAGGCTGTTACTAGGTGTCCCTGTGGAGTTGTAAAGGCACCTATATTAGCTTTATAAGGCACTGCACCTTTACTGCAATTATAAAGAGAAATATTGCATTAAGGCTGCAGTACTTTATGTGACTAATAGTGGTCCCTTTAAAACTCCACAGGGACACCTAGTAACAGCCTATTAGACAGTACTTAACTGAAATAACCCAAACAAAACCAAGCACTGCACAAAACATTGGGATTGTGGAATACCAAACAAAGCAAACTGAAGTCAGGAGAACAAGTTTTAAGAACAGAGGCACACTGCCTCGGAAATAGCCTATAGCTATTCCCCAGGACAAAGACATTATAGCTGCAGTTGTTTTTTTGTCAAGCCAGAAACTGACCTTTTGCAGAAGAACTGGCAAGTAGAGGGTAAAAGTATATACTGGCTTCTGCTAGAGAAAAGTATGCAGTTTGTGGTGGTTCTGAGAGAGAGCAAAGATGTCAATCGTGATTCTTAGTAACCACAGAGTATTGGGATAACGACCACAACAAAAGAAATCTGGCAGGACTAAACAATGATGTAGAATTGTGCATTGTTATAAACGTTAGGATATTGTGAACAGAAAAAAGTGTTCCTCTTGGAATTGATGCACAGTAAATATTAGTGATGGTTCTATTGTGACAACTGCGCAAACATTCCTACAGAAACACGATACGAGAAGACAAAAATATCTTAACATAAGTTACAAGATAAGCAATAGTGATTGTGACATTTACAACACAAATGTGAGTGAGGATATTTCAATGTATTGTTTTTTCCTATTGTTTTGTTGCAGTTTTATATAGCATCAATCTGGTCCAGGGGCATTTGAACGCTTTACATGACCACTAGATTACAATAGTAAAGAATAAAGGGCCCCCTGATACTAGTGTGAAGTACACCTAGGCAGGGACATACATGCTGTGAAATTCTAGGGCTACTTCATAACAGATTATAAAACCATAATAATATAAATGATGATAGTGACACTGAAATAAGAAAATTACAAAAGTTTTTTTAATAGAAAATTATTACATAAAATACAAGGCCTGATATGCGTTCTTAATAGATACATAATTTACATGACCTACATGAGAAGTTAATCACTTTCACATATTTTATCTTTCTTCTATTTCCTAATGTCTATATGACATAATATAAATCAAATTAGTTAAAAGACCGGGTGGTTTCCAAGACATCTTGAAACCACCCGGTCTTTTAACTAATTTGATTTATATTATGTCATATAGACATTAGGAAATAGAAGAAAAGATAAAATATGTGAAAGTGATTAACTTCCTCATGTAGGTCATGTAAATTATGTATCTATTAAGAACGCATATCAGGCCTTTGTATTTTATGTAATAATTTTCTATTAAAAAAAACTTTTTGTAATTTTCTTATTTCAGTGTCACTATCATCATTTATATTATTATGGTTTTATAATCTGTTATGAAGTAGCCCTAGGAATTTCACAGCACTAGATTACAATACACATGGTCAGGGTTTTTAGGGGGCACGGGGACATTGACTGATTCTCCCAGAATCTCAGGATGCAGACTTCACACCCTGCTCTTGCCTTGGTCAGCAGAGGTACCCCTTGCTCAGCCAATGTGACTTGCCTTTTGCTGCCTTCTGGTTTGACCTGGGGGCCACTGATTTGAATCCTGGTGGATCAGCTCAGCATTACAAATGAAAAAAGCTGTTTAATTTAGCACTAGATCAAAAACTATTAGATTATGCAAATGTTATATATCCAGGCCTCGGAGAGTAGCGCTGTTTCAGGGTGTACAGCTACACATGTTTTTCAGACAGATGCATATTTTTGGGGGGTCAGACGGAGGTGAGGCTTAAACGAATATTAGGAGATAGACTGTGGCTTCTGAAAGGGCAGCAGGGCAGACTTAATTTTAGTCACATGTCAAGCTCACAAGCTCCGGGCCATTAAATGAACAGTAGGGCTCACGACTCCAGTTGGTGTTGAGTGGAGTGGCATTGCGTAGAGTAGAGTTGTGTGGCATAGAGTGCAGTTGTGTAGAGTGGAGTAGGCTTGCAGTTGTGTGGAGTGGCGTTGTGTGGAGTGTCTGCGTAGAGCAGAGTGGTGCGGTGTGGCGTTGCATGAAGCGGAGTGGCGTTGCTTTGAGTGTCAGTGCTTGGAGTGGAGTTGTATAGAGTGGAGTGGGTTGGGTAGAGTGAAGCCAAGTTGTATGGAGTAAAGCTGCGTAGAGTGAAATTGCGTTGCATGAAGTGGCGTTAGTGAAACAATTGGCTTGAAAGGAAATATCAAATTCAGAACTAGATTAAAGAATTATACTGCAACTGCATAAGGAGAATTACCAAAACTGTGAAAATGTCCATAAACAGTATTAGCAGTAACACAAAGCAGTGTAATTGGTTCCCTGGTTAAACCATTGTAGCTATTCATCTATCATTCTGCCTGTTAGATGGAGAACCATTGGTTCCAAAGAAATCTTTATATTAATATCGTTCAGGAAACTTCTCAGCCACTAATCTGTTAAAAATCCTCATAAAAGTCTGGTTTGGTAACTATCCCCTTTAGATCAGACTTGCAAACGATGATCAATAAAATGTTTTTTCTGCACCTTTTTATTTGTCGTTAAAACACCACAAGCAAAACATTCTAGAGGGGTTGATGGGATGACCTTTTTACCTGCTATTTACGCAGTGAAACACTATGGGGCTGATTACGATGGCGGGCGGACTTGGTCCGTCCGCCACCGTAGGGGTGATTGGGACCGCCCGCCAGACATGCGGCGGTCCCACCACTGCAATTAGGATGCGCCCGTCATACTGGCGGGCGCATTCTGGGCTTTCAACATTGCGGGCGGTGCTGCTGGCTGCAGCACCGTCCGCAATGTTGAAAGTGCTTGCACCGCATTTGCCTGCCACTTGGTGCATGGAAATGCAGGGGGGTACCATGGGTACCCTCCAGTGCAGCAACACCCCCCCTACACAAGGGGGGCCCACAACAGGCCCCCAAACCCAATCCCCGCCAGCCTTTCCAGAGCGGCATCGCCGCCATGGAAAGGCGTCTGTCTACACACATCCTAATATGGCGGACGGTGCCTGCTAGGCACCGCCACCATATTAGTGGCCCTGCTCCACCCGCCAGGTAATCAGTGCGATTGCCACTGGTGGAAAAGCGGCAGACGGACTTTGCGTCTGCCGCGATACCCACCGCCATCCTAATATGGCGGTGGGTAAATCTCAATGTGATGGTGGAACGATTGCTACCGCCCGCCCGGCGGTGGCGATCGTTCCGCCATTGTAATGAGCCCCTATGTTATGTCCTTTAAAAGCACTTATCAAAGTGCGAGAAATGCTTGGTTTTCACTCACAAGTGAAATGCCAGAGTCAGTTATTTGTGCCAGAGCTTGTGCTACGGTTTGGGGGAGACTTCTGCAGTACTTTAAGAACCAGCTTCAGTCTTTAAGAACCGGCTTCAGTGTTTAAGCTATTATTTTCACCAGTCTTTGTGCCAAATACTTTTTTTGGACTTGTCTTGATATCACTTCTCACTGTCAGGGTGTTTCTACCACTTTGTTTGAATAAAGGAGAAGGCTGAGAAGCATATTTTGAAAGAGATTTAAGATCAACTTGAGTGCTTCCACACCTCGTCAGGGGTAGTAAGTGCTATATAAATACAATTAAAACTACAAATCGAGCATTCAGATGTGAGGGCCATCTTGCTGGTTTGGAATGGGGCAGGTGGGAGGGAGGGGAGAGAGGCTACAGGGGAGAGAGCGAGTGAAGAGCCATATATTTTAAGCATTGGCCACAGCATGCACCGAGGCTTCACAGACCTATCAATCAGTTTAACATAAGGACGGGGGAAGCATCAACAGCATCGAGCACAAGGGGGAAACAAGCTCAAGTTGCAGTCCAAACATGCAAACTGTATTTGTTAAACTAAATAAACACGACACAGGTGGTAACAACCCACAGAATCATGCAAAAGTAGACAAACCACCACTGAATTCCCCATGCAAGACCCTGCAAGATTGAAATCTTAAAGCAAATGCATGAAACCTCCAGTGTGCGCAGGCTTCTAGATGCTTTAGGACAGCCATAAATCTTAAGTGCAAGTAGTGAACATCAGGTGCAGGGGCTTTTTTGCTCTAAAAGACAAGAACATAGCTTGTGCACAGTCCTCCCTCTCCGTCCCCCTGGCTCCACTGTTCTGCTGTGAGGCAGGCCAGGCTAGAGCCCCATGACTGATTGAAAGGGAGGGGTAGGGGGAAGGAAAGGAGAGAGAGTGGGGTGGTGGAGCAGAGGAAAAGACAGGAGAGTGAAAGCAAAACCCACAGTGCTGATAAAGTATGTACACAATTATTAAAAAAAACAAGCAATGGGGCAGGAGGCAGAAGTAACACAACTGTAGCATTAAGAGTAGGAGGTAGAAAGAATGCTATATTTAAATGTAAGCAGCTAGGGCACTGAAGCTCAACACAGGCAAAGAGTAACAGAGCAGGAAATCAATAAAAAAATAGTCTTCCAAAGAACAGTTAAAGAACCATAGTGGAATGAGACAGTACTAAGTCCCTGCTCTGTAGGACGAACAGAAGAGAGACAGGAGGGACAAAGAGGCAGGACTGACCACTAGCAAGCAGGGATTTTTAAAGGGCACTGACATAGACAAATGAAAAGCAATGCCAAGATGTGCTGGAAAGAGGTCAGGACTACTTCATGTATGGCGTTCTCTGCCAAGCAAGCCGCAACAGTGGACTTAGTCTTGCTTAAAACATTCCTTGTAATTTCTGAGGGATCCACCATTGCCCAACGGAGGGAATAACCGTTCACTCTATCTATTGATAAGTTTTGGGGGACATGCATACCTTTAATCCCGCAATGTGTTGGTCGGTTTATGTATGAAATAAATACACTCTGTGGAAAATGGTCACTCAGAATTATGTTATAGGTGTTGAATTACTTAACTCTATTACAATATCTATTTGATATCAGAATGTAATCTATTGTTGTAAAGTAACCTCTGCCATTAAAAGTGCTTTTAAAAGGGGAAGGTGAAGCACAAATCTCATTTGCAAAACAAAGATCATGGCCAAACATTATTTCGTTTAGGGATTTCCCGTATTGTGAATGTGGGAAGTGCGTATCACTATTCCCCTCTTCTGTCGTGAGGCCACATAATTCCCTCCCATTATTTGGACACAGAGCGGTATTAAAATCGCACCCCAAATGAGGAACACATTCCCTTCATTATCATTTTGGATTGACTTCAGATCATTTTCTAGTTTTTTCAGAGTCCTCCCAATCTGATCGGGCGGAGCATTGTTATAAAAGTTTATCAATACAACACAGTGCTTTTGATCAGTATGCAATGTTATTACTTGATAATATATTTCAACAAATTTCAATTCTATTTTTCTTACAATTAGCATGTTGGATATATAAGTAGACTATCCCTCCTTTGCCCTCCCATGACTCCCAGCCACAGCCGCAGTATGGAAAGTGCGATAACCATTAATATGAACAGCGTCCTCTACCCAGGTTTCTTGAAATCTCATAATGTAAAACTTTGATATAAAATCGCACCATAACGGGATTGCTATCTTTGAACGAATTCCTGCAACATTCCAATAAAATATATTAGTTATCTCAGAGTAATTTCTATCATTGCAATTTTTTAGGGGGTCATCTACAGTGATAGCAGTAGGAGCACTAGATGCTATCGGGATCTGGCTTGTACCTGCAATGATGGTAGCATCCTCTATTGTGTGACTTATAATTTGCACTTTATCAGACAAGTGAGGCTGAGTCGATAACTGAGCCACTGTGAGTGGTATCCATTGCTTATTTTTAGAAGCAGGGTAATTTGGAAGATGCTTGTGACTACTTGCTTTGGTGGGCAGATTTCTAACTCCAACCTTCTTATTTTCAACTTGTTGTTCAAGCCCCTTATTCAGTCAATCAATATCTTCCAAGTTGTTTAGACTGTCAAAATGATTAGTTACTGGGACACTATACCTAGGGTAGGTTTCGACTGGGTGGTACCTAGTCATGTTTCTATTACTCTCCATCTTTAGTGGTTGGTAAAAGTAACCTAATGGGACAATATTTACCTCCTGGGGCCTAATGACGTAGCTACCTGCTCTTTCAAAAATTGTTTGCACTAGGTGGGGAGATCTATAGGTTAACACCACACAGTCCCCTTCCAGTGCTTTATGGGTTTTGCCTATCCAAGCTATTCTTCTAGCCATTTTGAATTCGGAGAACAGAGCCTTGGTTAATCCTATCCGTGTGCTAAGCCAGTGAATAGATTTATTTCTCAGGCGATCCAGGATTTCCCTTCATGGTCAGGGAGTTGAGGTACGTTTGTTAGAACTACCGTATAAGGAGTAGCTTCAGGTGGGAGTTCTAAGGATTGTAGGTTAGTTTGAAGGGAGACCCTTGTATTGCGTAAAACATCGGGGTTAAATTGATTATTTAGGGATAATGTATCATTTTGGGCCTTCTTCTGGGAATTTATATATGTATCTCTCCTGCTATTATTACTGTTGTGATGGTGACCTTCAGGACCAGGGCAAGTTTTCAACCCCCGCGATCCTGTCGGGTTCCCCTGATTCCCCTGGTTTGCCAGCTTTAACTCTCCATAATTCCCTTCGTGTGTAGTTTGCCTATTTAGCGGTTCTAGTGCTTTTGACTGAGATACTCGGTCAGACCTAGGTCTTGTGGAACCCACACACTTATTTATGTCTATATCACTGCTAGGGGTAGCATTTCCTAAGTGTTTTTTTTTATTGATGCCTCTATGGATTTTAGCCTCTTCGCCATTTTTGCTAGGGCTTCCTTTAGTATACTCTCTAACCCCTCTATCTGCTTAGATAGCTTATTTAAATCATCTTTTGAGCAATAACGCTTCGTAAAAGTTGGTGTCCCCTCCTTATGTCCTTCGTATGGTGAAGTTAATACTTTTTTCCGCTTTGTTACCCTTTTCTGTGGCTTTTTGCTCACTGATTTTAGGTCTACCTGGCCGCCTTGTGCTGCCCTATTATCCTTTCCTGGGTTTCTAGGTCGCTTTGGCGGCGGTTGAGTGTCACTATCCTCGTCACTAACCCATACACTGTCCGGTACATTTTGCACACAGCCGTTTTTAGACGATCGACGTTCAGTTCCTTTGGGTATTGGGGACCCCTCTCAAGTTTTTCTCCTCTCTCTGGCTTTCTCCCCTAGTTTCCGCATTTAAGGTCTCCTCCACGGTCGATATCTGCTTTCAATCACCCCATATCGCCCCCGTGGGATAGTTTAAGAGAGATGAACGAGAGCCCATCTTAGATGCAGACTTCGCAAGGGGCATCTTTTTAGCTTCAGCCTTCCTTTTCCCCATAGTTCGATCTTGGCCAGTAGTCACCAATATTTGGGGTCCTTTTAAATGTTTATAAGTCTAGGAGGGGATAGCGGCGTTTAATCCGAACAGCGGGCCTCGCAGTCACTCTTAGAGTTCTGGTCACATGATTATCTTGAAAGGCCCATGAGGATATAAAAGTTGCTAAGGGGCTCTCCCTTTGGGTACTCATCAGCAGAAAAACAGGGAAACTGCTCTTTCCGTCCCACACGACCAAGAGAGGTGGACCGACCCGGCCTCTTCCAGGCTATGACGGGCTAAGACGGGCTCGTCTTCGCCCGGTCTTCACCCGGGCTGAGCCCGGGTACACCCTGCGCACGTCCCGCGCTGCGGGATGCCTCTGGCACAGTTATAGCGCTCCTGCGCTGTCTTCCCGCCTCCCAGCAGGGTTCAGGGATCGTGGGAAAAGTGCAAGTGCTTCGGTGATTCTTCTGCGTGCCCCGCGCTGCAGGACGCCTCCGGTACAGTTATAGCGCTTCTGCGCTGTCTTCCCGCCTCCCAGCAGGGTTCAGGGATCGTGGGAAAAGTGCAAGTGCTTCAGTGATTCCTCTGCGTGCCCCTGTCTTTGGAGCACCTTAGTTAGTTGCAGCCTGTTCCAATAAAGAACTGGTTCATCACCATATCTGCTTCAACGCTCTTCATCCATACCGTCAGCACAATTAGGATCTCTTATTGCAGCATAATTACCTTATTGAAGCCCTTTGGAACAGTATTACTCTGGCCCGTTGGCCAAGGCTTGATTGCAGTGAGTTTCCTTCTTTCTCTACGTGGCTGCTGCACCTCCACCCCCTTACCGCCTGCGTTCAATTTCAATAACCTGTGCCCACGCTGTTCTGCTCCACAGCCACACTTAATCGTTTGAAAGATCTGATGCACATTCTTTAGTAGATCAGGTGCGTCTGAGGGTTTGAAGTAGCCAGTAATAAAGGTGCACCAGATGTGATACGTATATAATTAGAGTAGTTAATTAAATACATTAGCCACTCTTCGGAGATGGCTGTCTAGTCTAAAGAAATTACTTAAGAAAAAAAGAAAGAGGAGGATGTGAATGAAGCAATGCGTATAATGTCTAAAAACGTGGGAGAACAATTGGAAGAAAGTCTAGAGAAGTTATTTCCATTAGTGCACATAGTGTGTGGAGGAAGTAGTGGTGGAAGGCAAGATTCCCAGTTGCAGATGAGCAAATGGTCTGTAAAGGATTGAGAGTAGGGTCCTCCAAGTGTATGGAAAGGTGACCAAGAAAACTAAGCATTTGGAGATCAAGAGAATGAGATTGAGAATGTCAAAGATGGGAACCAAGAGTTCTACGTATGGAAAGGGATGGTTATGGAGGAAGTAGAATGTGTATTGATAAAGCAGATTAAAGGCTTATGAAAACGTAGGATAAGACTGCAATGAATTTTCAGTATGTGGGGATGTCCTTTTTTAATTGTTAATTCTGGTTTGATTCAGACACTAATGAAATAGAGGTTAAGAGGAAAAGAGTGAGGATTTATCAGGTATAGGGAAATGACAAGCAAAAAGGTTCAGTGGATACCTTATGTGATAACATGTTTTATCCATTCTCAACCTCTCTTGTCACGGGAATGGTTTCTGGCCCAGTATGCAGCAGAATGTGTTAAATTTTGGGTAAAAAGAAAATGGAAACTAGTTAACATGGAAGGGGGTCCTCCCGATATATAAATGTTGTTTGGTGAAGTCTTCTTAAAAGAAATGCAGGTGCATTTAATACTATACATAGGCTCAGAAACATATGAAAATAATTTTGTAAGATAAAGGTTTTTGTTGAGGCTGGGATAATTCAGGGTTGGTTCTCAGGCCAAAGACAGAATATGAAGCACACAACAGGTGATGGGAAGAATGCTTGCAAGCTATCTAGCCACTGACAATGTCTCTCGGTGGCATTTTAACCCATTGTTCTTCTGCCAGTCATGCCATTGTAGTTTGGACCCAGACATGCAAATCAATCTTGACCCTGCTCCAATAGGAGCAGTCCAGCAGAACTGCCAGGGCAGGTCCTCCCTAAACCACTTTATTCGGCCTTTGTAAAAAACCATAAAAGTCAGGATTATAGGAATCCAGAGTATACCAATCCTATGTATCAACATCCATCAATTACACTTCTTCATTAAAATACACATGATTAAGAATACAAATAAATACAGAATTTAAAAAAAATACAAAAATAGCCTCTCGTCCAAGTCTGCTCTACCCTCAATAATTAGTCACAGCTCGATCTGAGCCTGACTGCGGCCTTTGAAAAGCTAAGAACATACCATACCGTGCTCCCTGAAAGCATTAAGAAAAATGTAAAAGCAGGCCGCACTTGTCTAAAATGTGCTTTTTTTAAGATTGGAATTATATAGGTCTTCCTCAGTACCTCATAGTTACTGCAAAATAAAAAAATGAAGCATATCCTGTGGAGACCTTTATTTCTCCCCCATGGATGGGCGAGGCGAAGATGGAATAGATCAAAGCGGAACCTAGACAGTAAAAAGCGATCATAGGAGCTAAGGATCCCAAGAAGATATGGTTCCGTAAATTGAACAGTTTTCAAGATGATGAATCTACGTACACTGGGCTTTCTTAGCTCACGCTCTTCCCTGTCTGCCTCCCACTGTCTAAGGAAAGCCTCCTTGTCCCAGACCAGCTCCCTCCTACTGATTGTGTCTGGGTTACTAAAGAGATTTGCTCTTCCTAGACTCCTAAAACCTTCCCCTATGTATTTAAGCCAAGGAATGTAGTGAACTTGGTCTAGGGCCAGACAGTCCTTTAACATCTCTTTATTTAGGGCAGTCCCATTACCTATCCATATTTTGAGCCAATAGGACAGAGGGCGAAAAGACAACAGGTCAGACAAATAGGCTATACCCAGTTCTTCATGTACAATGAAAGTAGAGGTTCCCTGAGGTACACATAAGAGCCATCTCAGGAACTTGTTTTCAACTCTTTGAAGCTCATCATGAGGAATATAACCCCAGATTTCACTACCATACGCCACCTGTGCTATGCACGTGGCTCTATAAATCTGCAGGAGTGATCCTATCGGTTTTTTACCCATACAGGAAGCAAAATTAAAAATTGCAGCATTGGCCCATAACAAATCACCCTGCTTTCTACTTTTTAATGGACTCCAGCTTAACTTGGCATCCAGCGTAACCCCCAGGTAAGAAAAAGCACTGGCCTTTGGGACTAAAGTAGACCCAACCTTAAAATTAAAGGACTTCTTCGAACTATGTCCTACCCTGCATTAAATATGACTTGGAGTTGTTAACCAACAGGTCCTGGTTTTCCATGTCACAGAGGAGTTACGTAAGGTTTGCAACCCCCTTGTGGTCCAGGCCATGAGGACAGAGTCGTCCGCATACAATAATACCGGCAAGACGTGCCGTTCCACCTGGGGGAAGTCCACCTTTGTGTCTACTAATACCTTCTCCAGTTTATTAATACATAAATTAAATAAAAAAGGGGGCAATATGCAACCCTGTCGAACCCCTCTCTGGATTGGAAACTGCCGGGTCACCTTACAATCGATTTATGGAATCAAGAATCTTTACTCCTGGCCATAGGTTGAGTTGAGGCCAAGAAGGCTCTACCATGTGTCAGGGAAATGTCTTTGAGAGGTACGTAGATTCACTGGAAAATATCTTGGGGCTTTGCTATATAGCGAGGCACTAGGCAAGAACACCTTTTGCTTGTTTTACTTGTTTTAGTAGCTAGGTTTGATGGGGTCCCTCATTTCCTATTCACTTACTGTCCCACTCACTACCATTCCAATATGGCCATGGGACCCACAGAAAAAAATAATCTAAAGCCCACTACATGACCTAGAATGTGTCAGGCCCGTTAGAGGAAGACTGAGTATCCTGAAACAGACAAAGGCCCTGTTGCTCAGTATAAAATATTGGTCCTGGGAGATGGCTAACTCACAACAAGAAACAGATTGAAAAGAAATGGCCGAAGACCACTTCCAGTAACTCACTGAGCAGAGGCAACAGAGAGCGGACAGTCATCTAGGTTATACAGAAGGAGACATCACAGGAGCCAGTGTCACAAGGAATACAGTGGTGGCACCTGGAAACAGTGGTTATTGGGCTCTCCTGCAATTGATTAATCCAAAACCAGCACTTTTCTAGTGTTCCAGTTTGGCTCTGGGGCCACGAGTGGAGCACCATCCTGTTCGCAGTAATACTCCCATCTCCCATTGCAACCCGGGCCAACTCTTGGTTCTACTTCACGATGTGACTTGCCACATATGTCATCATGCTTGCTGATGTGCCAACCCTCCGTTTAGGGGCTGAAGAGTCAACAGTGGACTTAATTAATAAATCAATACACTGGCTGCATGACAATATTAGGTGCCGAGATGTACTGTTTGATGTAGTATTAATTGGCAGAAGTGTGGGCTGGGTAGGGACGCAGCAAAAGGAATTTTCTGGAGATTGTGTCATCATTATGTTTCACAACACAAGAGTTGTCGGGAATTTGTTGGGTGCCTTCTCACAGGGCTGGCATAAAACTAGTTAAGCTCTCACCCCTTGGATATTTTTACAGGCCCATGGTTAACCCATCTCTTAAATCAGTCATCCTGGCAGACGCTCAGGGTTTTAAACAATGATATAAGCATTCTTTTAATATACAAGTTCAGAACCGGTTGGACCACTTGAAAGCTTGACGGGATGTGGACGGACTCTGGAATAGTTTTAATAGGCCTGCCTGTGCCCCCATGGATGGTGAACACGGTATGGGCAGGCACCTTGCAGAGTAGGCTTTGAATTCTGATCGAGCAAGTCCATCGCCCTCCATCCCCATCCCTTGTGCAGCTAGTGGCTCCCATATGGATGAAGGCCCTGTAATTTGATTGTGCTCTAGCCCTGTGTTCATTTAAAATGGTGTGTTAGACTTGGCATCTTTTGGCGTGTTTCCCCCGAGTTTTTGCTTTCTGCCCTCCCGGTTTTGACTCTGTTTTTGCTGGTGTAACGTTTCTGCACGCTTTTCGCACTGCTGATCAGTGGTAAAGTGCTGGTGCTCCTGTGGTAAATTGTGTTATGATTGGATGTTTGACTTACTTGTAAGTCCCCAGTAAAGGGCACTGCGGGTTCAACCTGGACAGAAAGTGTGGGTCATGGCCCCTGTGGAACCTTGTGCCTTGCAGGACAAGTGGACGGGGCCCTTTGAGGTGGTGGAGCGCAAAAGTGAGGTCACCTACCTGGTGGATTTGCAGGCTCCTCGAAACCCGTTACGGGTCCTCCACGTGAACCGCCTCAAACCCCACTTCGAGAGGTCCGAAGTGAGCATGCTCTTGGCGACGGACGACGGGGAGGAAGTGGAGAGTGAGCCTCTCTTGGACTTCCTGTCTGCCCAAGAGGGGGATGGGTCGGTAGATGGTGTGACCCTCTCCCCGGCCCTGACCGCTGAGCAACAGAGCCCCGCTGTTCTCCTTGACCCCAGGTGTTACTCAATGGTGTACCCACGACATGGATACCGGTGACAGCCCCCCGGTGAAACACAATATTTACCGGCTGGCTGACCGGGTCAAGGCCAGCATCAAAGAGGAGGTCTCGAAAATGTTGGCGTTGGGGGTGGTTGAGCTGTCCAGCAGCCCATGGGCCAGCCCCGTGGTCTTGGTCCCGAAGGCAACGGCACCCGGTGCCGCCCCAGAACTGCGGTTCTGTGTGGACTATCGGGGGCTCAATGCCGTCACACGGACGGACGCACACCCCATCCCCCGAGCTGACGAGCTCATCGATCGGTTGGGAGCGGCCAGATTCCTGAGTACGTTCGATTTGACGTCAGGGTACTGGCAGATCGCTCTAACCGAGGGAGGCAAAGAGAGATCAGCATTCTCAACCCCGGACGGGCATTACCAGTTCCGGGTGATGCCCTTCGGATTGAAGAATGCCCCTGCCACCTTTCAGAGGTTGGTCAACCAGGTGTTGGCCAGGCTGGAGGAATTCAGCGCCGCATACCTGGACGAAATTGCGGTGTTCAGCTCCAGTTGGGACGAACACCTACAACACCTCAGGGAAGTGTTGAGGGCGCTGCAGACGGAAGGCCTCACGATTAAGGCCAGTAAGTGCCAGATCGGGCAGGGTTCGGTGGTGTACTTGGGACACCAGGTAGGGAGCGGCCAGGTGGCGCCCTACAGCCCAAGATTGACACCATTCTGGCTTGGGAGCCCCCAAGACCCAGACAGAGGTGAGGGCCTTCTTAGGACTCACCGGATACTACAGGAGGTTTGTTAAGGGGTATGGCACCATCGTGGCCCCCTTAACTGAGCTGACTTCCAAGAAGCAGCCGAAAAGGTGATCTGGACTGAGTCCTGCCAGGAGGCGTTTGATACCCTGAAGGCCGCCATTTGCACGGCCCCCGTGCTCAAGGCCCCCGACTTCTCCAAAGAATTTGTCGTGCAGACCGACGCGTCAGAGCATGGAGTGGGAGCGGTGCTCTCACAACTGAATGAAGAGGGCCTAGATCAGCCGGTAGTCTTCCTTAGCAGGAGACTACTCCCCAGGGAGCAAAGGTGGAGTGCCATAGAAAGGGAAGCTTTCGCTGTGGTCTGGGCACTGAAGAAGCTGAGACCATACCTGTTTGGGACTCACGTCCGGGTTCAGACCGACCATAGGCCCCTCAGGTGGTTAATGCAGATGAGAGGGGAGAATCCAAAACTGCTGGGGTGGTCCATTTCCCTACAGGGAATGGACTTCACGGTGGAACACCGTCCTGGGACAGAACACGCCAACGCAGATGGCCTGTCCCGGTTCTTCCGCCTTAGTGAGGAGAACTCCCAGGCGTGTGGGTAGTTCCCCCTACTTTCAACTGGAGGGGACGTGTGTTAGACTTGGTATCTTTTGGCGTGTTTCCCTCGAGTTTTTGCTTTCTGCCCTCCCGGTTTTGACTCTGTTTTTGCTGGTGTAACGTTTCTGCACGCTTTTCGCACTGCTGATCAGTGGTAAAGTGCTGGTGCTCCTGTGGTAAATTGTGTTATGATTGGATGTTTGACTTACTTGTAAGTCCCCAGTAAAGGGCACTGCGGGTGCCGGGGCTTGTGAGTCAACCGCTCCTCGTGGGCCTGCAGCACGGATTGTGCCACCCACATATGTAGCCTGAAAAAGGTATAAGTGAGTGAAGTTTGGTATGCCTGAACTCAGCGTCTAAAGACACAGCCTTTAGCGAGGGTGCCCTTTTCATTCTGAGTTCATAAAGGCCACTTTTAGAAAGTGGGTATTATTTTGCTCGATCAGCCTGTGTGCCTCTGCTGGAATGTGGATTGCCTGTCTGGGTTTTGGACGACAGATGGCTAGGAAGCAGGGTGGCTCCCGAGAGTCTAGGTAGGTCAGGAAAGGGCTAAATAGACCTGGGCTGCGATGGGGGGAAGAGGGAGGAGATTTTGTCGCACCTCAAAGGGCCTGGTCTGCCTCTGACAAAGCCGTCTCCACCTCCTGCCAGGAATTCACACCAGAGAAGGCCGAACTGGTTCTGGCCGGGCACAGACACCCACTGCCTCGAAGATCAAAGGATTTTTGTGTACAAATACTGGGGCCCAGACCCCTGAATTTTAGAACTCATCTGGATCAAGAAGACTGCCAAGAAGAAGAGCCGGAGAAGCTGCAAGAAGGAACGACTGCTTTGCTGCGTGCTTTGCTGGGCCGACCTGCAGTGGCTGCTTCTGTCTTGGGCAGTGAAAGGCCTGGACTGGACTTTCTGCAACCGCATTGGTGAGACTCTCCAAGGGCTTAAAGTGGAGCTTGCCCCCTGTTCACGGAGTCTCAGGAACATCAAAGACTCCAGGTTCTTTGACCCGCAGCACTGGGGAATGTGTGTTTTGTACTGCAACCCGAAGAACACCACCTCGACGACGCCTACGATGACCCTGCCGACCCCGTGTCCTGAAGGCACCGCAGAGGGCACCGCCGCAACGCCGCACCGCGACCCTGGTCTCACCGACGACGATACTGACGCCATCACCGAGCCGCTGCTCGCACCGCGACCTGTGGGCACTGCACTCCGCACCGCCTTGCTTCACGCCGAAGCTTTGGCACCGCAGAGGGCACTGCCGCAACGCTGCACCATGACCCTGGTCTCACCGACGATGCCTGCTGACGCCATCACCGAGCCGCTGTTTGCACCACGACCTGTGGGCACCGCACTCTGCACCGCCTCGCTACACGGCGACGCCATGGCCTTCCTGATGCCGCCACTTCCCGCCGAGATCGATGCCGCTGCTTGCACCGTGGTCCGGGGGCACCGCTCGTAAGTTACCCGACGCACCGCCTGCATCCCACACCGCAGCCTTGGCCCACCGACGCCGGTGCCATCAACTCCCGCTTGTCCACCGACGACAGCGCTTCAGCAACGACGATGCCGCTGCTTGCACCGTGACCTGCTAGCACCGTGATGAGCACCGCCTCCATCTCGCACCGCGACCCTGGTCTCACCGACGACACCATCTGACGACGCCACCGAGCCACTGCTCGCACAGCGACCTGGGGGCACCGCATGCCACACCGCTGCCCTTCGCCCCGCAGCACCCGACGCCTGTTGGCGCCAGTGCTCCTGATCCCATCAGAAAGGAGCTCGACCTGCAACGCGAGTGACTTCAAGGGCCCCATCGCCCTGCATCTCTGAAAGGTACTGTTTGCGGGTCTTCCCGACACCGTAGCTGGCCTGCGACCCCACGGTCAGCCAGAACTGTTTTTGGATTTGTGTGTTCACGACGCCGTGGTAGCCCGGACGGAGCTATCCACACAAGGAACTCTTTTTAATCAGTGTATTTTCGAACTGTGAACTTTTAAGTATAGTATTGTGGCTTTTTATCGTTTTTGGTCTTGTTTTAATTATATGAAAATATTGGATATTTTTCTAAACTGGTGTGGTGTCCTTTTGTAGTGCGTACACTGTATTACTGTTGGTTATGTGCAAATGCTTTACACACTGCCTCTAAGATAAGCCTGGCTGCTCGTGCCAAGCTACCAAGGGGGTGAGCAGGGGTTATTTTAGATGTGTAACTCCCTTATCCTGACATGGGTGGTGGTTTTTGCCTGACTTTGGCCCACGCCCTAGCCTACCAAAAATCCCATTTCTAACATGGTGTTAATGTTGCCTCCATCCAAAAGTCCCTTGGCAATCCCACACATCAGCTGAAAATGCTCTGGAATAGTGCCGGGTTATCCAACAAGAAGGACGATGATGACTGGGTTGCCATAATTTCAGAGTATGACTTGATATTCCTGCAAGAGACTTGGGTTGCAGAAGAATCTGAATGGATTTGTTACCTATGTGGTCCAGCTATTCCCTCCTCTTCTGGGAGAGCTAAGGGTGGGCTAATTGCATACACTAGAGTCACTCTGGATGGTAAAATGTGTGCGATCTACACTGGCAGTACCGCTGTTCAAGCTCTCTTTTTGATGTGGTCTAGTGGTCTTAATATTGTTTATATTAATTTTTATATTGGGTCTTTTAGCTTGGAGGCATGTATTAATGTAAATATATTGTATAGTTTTATCCTGGGCCTGGATTTTGAATTAGCATATTTGACTTCAGGTTTCTACACTGTGGTGGGAACAGTGCTTAATTTCAGCCGGTGGTTTCTGGTGCTCAGCACCGGCACTTAATTGGTTTCCGGTGCTCGGCACCAGTACTTAAATGTCAACACTGCACTTAGGACAGTCTGCCACATGGTGGTGCTGCTCATTAGCAGGAGAGAGAGATGGTAAGTAGTTGTTTTGGCAGGGATAACAGGGGCGATGGGTGGTGCAAGCTGCAGTGGCCTCCTGGTCAGGACCCTGACACTTATTAATTTTACAAATTAGGCACTGGGTGGGAGGTGATTTTAATGTCAAATTTGTTGATCTGCCTCAGTCTAATGAGTCTACCATTTTAGGGAAAAGTATGTCCAAGGGGGATATCTCAGAAAAGGGACTTGAAAACCAAGGCTGTTTCAAATATGGTCAATTCTTTTGATCTCCTTAACGCTTGTGTGGAGGTTGATCCTGCCTACCCGTCGAATGTTCATTTGTAAGAGGGGACTTTGGGTCAATTATTGATTATATTTTTGTATCCCCGGCCCTAATGACGAGAGTATGGGCGGGTGGTACCATTGCAACGATACTGAGTGACCATAATCCCTTGTTTTTAGCATATTCAAAGCGGCAAGTGTGTCTAGGGATAACTCTGCCTCGGTTTTAACAGTTAAATCCCAGTGGCTTCGACTGGCTTGGAGACATGCATACTTGGGTGTTGTGATGAACAACCTGTGTGTTAACCAGTGTTAACCATCTGGTCCAACTTTTGGACTGCTTAAAGTCCACGGTTGATCTGCGGGGCGAGGATGATTGTTTTGCCCGTGTAGGGCTGGCCATTTGAAATTTACTTGTGAAACCAGTAAGACCCGATAATCCAGGGGTTAGGTGGTTTGATTTTTCCCCACCAACTCCAAAAAGACAGGTCGCAAGTCAACTTTATCATCAGCAGGGTCTGCTAATCCTCAACTTGTGGTTCCTCTTGCCAGTGACGCAATGACCCTAAATAAACTAAAATCCTTAACAAGTGGACTTTTGGACCAGATAAGAGTGATGTTTACTATGGCAATAACGCCCATATTGGATAGAATTGGTGCACCAGAGAAAACGATCCTGGATATAGGACCTGTATTAAAATCGCAGCCAGGGACGATTCTATTGCCGCCCCCTCATCATCCTTGCCCTGAGGTAACTCCACACGGTATAGCCTGGAATAGTGGTATTATTCATGGCTCTTTACACCCGAACTCCAAGAGGGTAACTGGCACTCCCCTTCCTTCCTTTCTTCCTCAGAGAGGGTCTCAAATATCTCAGTCCCACCTGAAAAATCTCAGCTGGGAAAGCAAGGGAACTATAGACTGACACCTCCTAGTCTAAATAGACCATTAAACGCCCTAGTAGCGAATAGATGCCCCACTGGTGAACTACTCCGTCTGCAGACTTTGAATCTTCTGCCAGCATACTGCCCGTATGTGCAGTAATAGTGGGCATACCACCGGCGCCAGAGGGAAGGGAAGAGAACTTCAAAATAAAAAATAAAGTTTGCCACTGGTTGTCTAGAAACTCAGCATTCTCCATCAAGAAATTTGATTATATTCTCATGTTGAGGCGGGTAGGTTGGGTAGGCCCATCAAGAAAACTGCGAGGGGGGGGATTGCATTGTAGTTACCTGCAGGAATCCGGAATTGGCATGCTGATTGATAAACTCAGGCTGCTATAGGCAAGGCACAAATAACACCGCTGATACTCCCTCTATTGTACCACTGGGTTTGTTCTACTGCCCTAGAGCTGCCAACACATGGGGATCAGGGTATGGCCCGTTACCTCCACCTCCGCCGCGGGTTATAGGAGGGGTTATGTGCACAATTCCAACAGTCAATAGATTTTTGCCACTTTCAGATCTGGATGCAAACTATTGACTTGAACATCTCCCTGACCCCTAAGTCGAGAGTACATTGGAAACTGACTCAGGAATTAATCCATTGGCAATCATAACAAATTGATGAGAGGCAATATGATCCTAATCCATTTAGTACAGTGTAAAATATATGTTTCAACAATTTCAGTCCACAGCTCCCAGTTTTGACAGGATAATTCTTTATCCTCTTTTTCATATTCAATATCCGTTGCCAGGCATATAGGCGCAGCCAATGTGTTTTGCCCCAAAACAAGGGCTTCTTCGGGGCTGCAAATACATATAAAAATACATGCATATACAACAACTTAGACTCAATTATAATATAATGACAAAAAAACAAACAAACACTAAGATACAAATCAAAAAAAGGTCGCAAAAATAAGTTAATGAACAGATAATATCAATATGTCACACACCCAACAGTGAAAAACAATGACGACATGACAGTCAAATAAAAATATACATATATTAGAGTGCAAAGACCCAATCTTAAAAATTATACACATGCAAGTGTATTTCACAATATGACTCCATAAGATTCTTGAAATCAATAGTGGGGATTAAAGAAGCAGAAAAGTTAGCGAAAAGGAAACTCCCCATAAAGGAAGAGAGAAACCTACAGATGGGAGTATGTAAAGTAGAGGTTATATAAGAAGAATCCTATCCCCTAGCATGTCAAATGATGACATACCGAAGAGTAGTCTGCTAATTATACACATAACAACTGTAATCACCCACAAGAGCAAGTAACCATCAACCTCCCCCCAGCCTGCTGCCCATATGTGGCTGTCCTGGCAAATGTCCCCCCACTAATAAATGGTACTTGGAAACAGCGGAAGGCCTAAAGAATAAAGTGGTCCATTGGCTTAGTACCAAATGCCTGGTTTCACCAACTAACGCTGACCAGATTCTAATCACACGAAGGGTAAGGTGGATAGACCCACAAACGAAAAGCTACGAGGGGAATTGCATTATCATTAATTTTCTAAACCCCCGTATAGCTGGTAATATCCATGCGAAGGCAGCATTACAACCTTTGGCTGGCCATAGCATGGTTATCTTACCTCTAGGGTTCTTTTACTGCCACCTAATAAACCATGACCACACCCAGGACTACCCCCAAAGAGTAGAGGCCCTAAGATCGGCTTATCCCTGTTCCCAGGCTTTACCTTTGTCAAATAGGTTCCAACCACTAAGTACAATGGAAGATAACGATTGACTCGGTAGCGATAAATACGTGGCAGATAAAACAGTAAAGCATTATAGTAAGGAGGCTGCCAAGATTCAGGAAAGTAACGTGCCCCCCAATGCCAACAACTGTGACCATGACAAGGCCATTAAGCTTAGTAGGGAGATGCTCAAGCCTGGAAAAATAATCATGCCAACAGTACGATTCGCAGTAAAGCAGTAACTATAACCTCAACCATGATCTCAACCAATGGGACGGAGGGTGGTTTACATAGCTTCGCAACATGGAATGTGAATGGGCTTATGAACAAATTAGGGAACCCTGATTGGCATAATTTTATATCGAAATATGAAATAATATGTTTGCAAGAAACATTGTGTTTGAAACCTATACACGTAGATGGGTTCTCTTCATATTCCTTAGAAGCAACAGCATCGCCTGCAGGGCGGGCTAAAGGGAGGCTGTTAATCCTTAGTTCCAACAAAATCTCAGTTAAAGTCAAGAAGATTTTGAAGCCTGACCCACTCTTTCAATTATTATGACTGAAGAAAAATGGAGAGAAAGACCTGGTCATAATCAACTACTATAACAACGTGTTTAATGCAACACGTAGTAGGGTGGCGACCGCATTAGATCACCATTTGGAAACCTTCCTAAGTGTTATACATACTAATTATATGTTAATATGGGCAGGAGATTTTAACATACAAGCCTGTGCTCTAGGTGATACTCGGACATGTGGTTGTACTAATCAGGATGTGATTGGATATGACCATTTTTGCCATAATGAATATGGTGAAGCTTTGAATTTTATTATTACCAAATATGATCTAAAATTATAGAGGTGTGACTGTGATATAAATGGTGAAACAGTTACAACATTTACGGGTAAGAATTTGATCTCTATCATTGACCATTTGCTGATATCAGCACCAGCAAATGTTCTGTGAGGTACCCCACCACCGTAACGGCCCCCTTAAGTGACCATAACTTGATCACAATATCACTATATTTTTGGAGTAAGAGGCACCATATTTTCCCGGTTGTAAGCAGCATCACTGCAAGCAGGCCTAATGGAATTAGAATTAAATGGGAAGGTGCTGACCCTACTGCTATGTTGCAAACGATAGTAGAGAAAAATATCGTGGAAATTGATTACTGCCTCCAGGAGGATACTGTTCCTAATTTGATAGTTAAAAATTGTAGCCAAATTACCAGCTCAATAAATGTACTACTTATTCGCAACCCCATTAGGGTAAGAAAGAAGAATAAAGGATGGTTTGACAGAGCTTGCTCTGAAACACTCCGGTTGCTGAAACGTGCCCTGAACAGGTTACCGCGGGACACCATTACAATCAAGACCCTGCGTATCAACCATTATAAGAGGCCAGGGATAATAGGATAAAATCACTCCAGAATGAAGCATGGGACAACCTTACTATTGCGGAAGAGAATAAAAACACCAAGCTATTCTGGGACACAGCGAATGCTCCATTCTTAAAAAATGATGATAACCCTGACTTCATGCATTTTGTCCCCTGTTGGGTGGCACATTTTTCTATAATTTTTAAACAGCATAGTGAGGATGTAGTTAGGCCTATACGGAGGATGGGAGGGGAAGGGGGATTAGAAAACCTAGAAATTTCCCTCGATGAAGTCAAGCTAGCTATTAAAACTAGCGCAGGGGGACGGGCCCCTGGTCCAGATAGGGTGCCAGTTGATGTATTTAAATCTGCCCCCAACCTTTGGGGGCCTATCCTGACAAGAGTCTTTAATGCAGCATCGACAGATAGCATCCCGCCTTCATGGGAGACATCAACTATTATACCTATTTACAAGAAGGGGGACAAAGTAGACCCCAAAAATTATCGCCCGATTTCACTTTTAGACTCCTCATTAAAGGTCATGAGTAGAGTACTGTTGGTAAGGCTAGAGGAATGGGTACAAGAAAACTCGATCATGTCCCCGGCTCAGTATGGCTTCAGGAAGGAGATGGGTACAGTTGAACAATGTACTAACCTGGAGCTCCTAATTGGTAAATACACAAGGGCTAAGACGGGTAACCTATATTTATGTTTTGCTGATCTGAGCAGCGCTTTTGATTTGGTCGACCATAATCTACTGTGTGTAAATTGCAAGTTAACCTCATTGTGGACTATGGGCCCGATTCACAGAACTAACTTAAGACAAAATCCTAAACTTACTACCATTTTGGTATTCACAGAAGGCACTTACTCATTTTGGTATTCACAGAAGGCACTTACTTACTCATTTTGTGTAACTTACTCATTTTGGTATTCTCAGAAGGCACTTACTCATTGATGAGTAAGTGCCTTCTGTGAATACCAAAATGAGTAAGTTACACAAAATGAGTAAGTTACACAAAATGAGTAAGTAAGTGCCTTCTGTGAATACCAAAATGAGTAAGTGCCTTCTGTGAATACCAAAATGGTAGTAAGTTTAGGATTTTGTCTTAAGTTAGTTCTGTGAATCGGGCCCATAGTCCACAATGAGGTTAACTTGCAATTTATAGAGGACATCCTTCTGGTTAAACCCTTGTTATTATGGATATCACTGTGGGCCAGGGATGAGATTAGCTTTACTAGAAATATAATCCTTGACTGTCTAACTATGGATAAAGCCCTAAACATACCATAGCTATTTTACATTAACTCCCTTTTGGGCGAATTGTGTAAGTTGTCCCTTTGGTCTGATACTACCCGGTTTACATCACTTAGTAAGAATAGGATCAAACAATATTTTTTCCAATCTATGCTCGCCAAACGTGATCTGGACCAGGTGAAAAAAACACTAGTGATATTTTACAAAACCCTGGAAAAGGAAGAGGAGGGTAACCATTATTTGACATACGTAAATATCATACAACACCGCTTTGGGCTGATAAGGTTGTGATGTGGTATTGTGCATCACCTAGTCGCTTTCCCACATATGAGGTCTTGCCCCTCTGATGCAATTTTGTGCCATTGTGAAGGCCATAGTAAACAAAGCACTCTGCACTTTTTATTATTCTGTAAAATGTACCAGAATTTGAGGACCCGTTTTCTGAAACCTATGTTTATCGCCAAGAATATCCGAACTCATAAAAATGCATTGAACTTTTTGGTGTCACTAGGTGACCCACATGTGTTTTACAATGTTGCACTATTTATAACGAATGCTATTAAAATTAGGAAAGCATACCGCAAAAGCTAACGGTGATGTACTAAAAGGCCTATGGAAGGTTGGACTTTGATATGTTTATATTACTGATTTGTAGTATCCACCTATAAGATCATCTGTACATATTATTTTTAGATGTGTTTTAACCACCTCTTCTTATATAATATTTTATACACAATATGGATTTTATTCCACGTATGCTTATATTTATAAGTTGATTTTAGCTATGTACTTTTATGGCTGTATTTTTATACACCCAAATAAAGTTTATGAACAAACGAATGACTTATTCTAGAGCAAGATTGGGCTTCCCATTTTTCGAAAATATGTACTGCTGAGCCAGAGGAGGTGTCTCTTGTGATTTAGCAAGATACTGTAATTAATTGCGAGAATTTGGTGACTCTTAGCAATTCAATCACAATTGGGGAAGTCCAAAAAGCTATTACCAGCGCAGCTTCAGGAAAAGTGTCAGGCCCAGATAGGGTTCTGTTTGATCTTTTTAAGTATAATCTTGATCTCTGGGCCCCATTGTTAACAAATGTCTTTAGAGCTCTGGTCATTTGTGGACCAGTCGAATCTAGGAAGGAATCAGTGACAATTCCCAATTATGAGGGTAATAAAAATGACCCAGCAAAATATCGGCCCATCTCTCTCATTGATCCTACTGCAAAGATTTTTGGGAGAGTGATTTTGGGGAAATTGGAAGCCTAGGCAAATGAGAGTGCCTTCTTTACGGAGGTCCAATATGGGTTTTGACCAGGCTTGGGCACCTCTGAACAAGCACATAATATGTCCCTTACATTAAATAAGTATGTCAAGGCCAGGAGAGGTGCCATGCACATGGCTTTCATGGACCTCTCATCGGTCTTTGATTTAGTGGACAGAGATAAACTGTGGGAGATTATGAGTCGTGCGGGGGTTGATCCCCCTCTTATAATGATTTTGAGAAGGTTACATCAAGACACTACCATAAGGGTTCGCTTTACACAGGAGGGGGATTTGACATCTCCGATTCCAGTTACTCGGGAGGTCAGACAAGGTTGTATTTTGGCCCCCTTTTTATTTCTATTTTATAATAATGCCCTTGATGCATTTTTGAGGCCCTTAACCACAGATACTCCCAAAGTGGGTGCCCGCTCGATACTCCTACTCCTTTATGCGGATGATGCAGTGCTCTTAGAGTGCACTGCTAATGGATTGCAAATTTTACTGGAAGGGTTCAATACCTTTATGACCAATTTGAAGCTCAAGGTCAATCAAAAAAAATCTTATATTTTGCTTCGTGGCCCCAAAAACACCGGCTCTAGGAAGTTCTTTGTGAGAGGAACGCCAAAAATGAATACTTCTACTTTTAACTATCTGGGGATTTTATTTTCAGCTAACCTGCCCTGGGATAGACTGGTAAAACAGAGGTCTCAACTTACTGAAGCAGCTTGTGAGGCACTTGATAGATTTGCAAAAGAATTCGGACACAAACCCCCGAAAGAAATAGTGATGTTATATAAAAGTAAGTGTCTGTCAGTGGCCACGAACGGAGTGGGAGTATGGGGGTATGCCCCAGTGTCGTCTTTACAGACAGTAGAGAATACATTTCTGTCCAAATCTTTAGGACTCCATAGATCCACTGCAAGCCTTATCACACATAATGAAACGGGACTAGGTTTTCTGGAAGATTTGGTGAGGCTAGCTCCTATCATGCTATGGGCCAAAGCATGGTTGTCTCCGGATTTGAAATTCACGTGTCATATTGTAGTAGACTGTTTAAAACAAACAATGCTCAGGCCATTCCATGGTTAAATTATGTAAAATTATCCCTGCAAGAATTGAGGCTGGCACATCTATAGGCAAACACAGAAAACATTACCAGTCTTACCAAGGCACAGATTAAGTCAAAGTTCTTAGAACGCAAGAAAAGCTAAGAATGGAGAAAGCCAATGACATGCTAACAGTCCAACAGTATATAGCTCTTTCCTCGTGCTCTGGGATGGAGCCCTATCTTTTGTGGATTAGAACTCCGGAATATAGATTTTATCTTTCACGTTTTCGTGTGAATATGATTCATTATTTAGGGGCGTTCCAGACAACCGTTCATGGTTCGCCTCCTTGCCATTTTGTCATTGTGACGGGATTTCCTGCAACACTACTAAGCACTTTATATTATTCTGCCCACTCTACGTAGCCTATAGATCCCGACTCTTACGACCAATCCTTAAAGAGAAGTCTTTTAACTGTTTCGCTGTTTTAAATTTTATAATTCAGGCCCTGAGACTGAGAAAAAGATAATAATCAGGAAGTTAAATTGGCGTTGTGAGGTCTCATGATTTTTTTTGATCTGATGTTTAATTGTATTTTTGCTGTTCTCTTATCATATATTGCTGAGCCAGAGAAACACTTTTGTATTATGAATTTACTGGCAATGTGAGATTTTATGATTTTAACTGATATTTAATAGCACGTTTTAAGTTTTTATACTCCGCTGTATATAAATTGTCCTTTCTCAGAGCTTTTATGGTCGTATATTCGACTGAATAAAGTTTTATTGATTGATTGATTAATTAGTTGATTGATTCTTCCTGTAGGAAGGCCTCCCTCAACCTACATAGGGTTTGGAATCAGACTCCTAGAGATAGTCAGAAGATGCAAGAGCTTATAGCTGAGTATAAATGGTCTCTGAGTAGAAGGAAAAAAGAGACTAAAATTGAGTATTGGGGGAGACGAATCACTGACATAATATCGAAAGACACAATATCGACCTACCATATTATTGAGCCAAAAATATCGATTACACTAATATCGACAGCCTATACTTATTTAAAAAAATACACTAATATCGACACTAAAATATCGTCATACACTTACAAGGATATCAGTATTATCGAACACATAAATATAGTTATAAAAAATATCGAACATGTTATAAAAAAATACAAGATGTCAATAATATCGATAACAACAATATAGACACCAATAATATCGTTTAAAAAAATATATCCACATGTTAAAAACATTTCTAAACATACAAAACTTAACCCAAATAATATATATTTAACAATAAACACATACAACATACAAAATAAATCAAATACGTGTTTAAAAAACATTTAAATATATTATCATAAAATATATTAAAACCACACTATTAATCACTAAGGGGCACATTACGATACCCGGCGTAAAAAAATCCGCCAGGCATGGAAGCGGCAAAAATCCGCCCGCACACACCGCCTGAACACCGACCACGCCATTATGAGTACACAAACTGAAAACCGCCATCGGCGGAAAAATCATACAAAATACCGCCCGCCATCGTCCGAGTCGGAGTCAAACCGCCCGCCACGGACGGAAACACGCACGACAACACAAAACCGCCCGCCCTCACGGCCGACACACCGCACGTGAAATTACGATCGCACCGCCATGAGCGCGGAAAAACAACAAAAATACCGCCCGCCAGCGCAAACAACGCCGATGAGAATCGACACGGCAGAAGCCATGGCGCCCACGTACCTGCACAGAAACCATCCGCACACAAAACCAATAGCACACAACATGGCCAACAAGTCCACACAGCAAGGCACGCACAAATACACAAGCACAGTACACATCCCGAAAACACCCCCCGGACAAACAAAAAATACAAAGGCCAGAACCCCAGACACAACACACCTGAAAACAACAGACCATGAGGACACACCCACATAGGTGAGTACAAAAGCAGCACTCCCACAGACCACAACCCCTTGCTACATTGCAAACCAGAGAGGAGAGGAGAGGACACAGTGACACAGCAAGGACAGCAGCACACCACAGAAACGCACACATCACACACCACCACCACCACCACCAAACACCGGCACCACAAACCCCTGCACATTACACAACACACACCGCACCACCACCACAAACACCATGGCACCACAAAGGATGCCCAAGTTCACGCCCATGGAGCTGACGGTCATGGTCGACGAGATCATCAAGGTGTACCCACAAATCTATGGGAACATGGTCCAGCACACACCACTAGCCACCAGAAACAGAATGTGGACCCGGATCGTAGACCAGGTCAATGCAGTCGGGACCCTGCCCAGGAACAGAACCGAGATAAACAAACGTTGGAATGACGTAAAGAGCCTGGTCAAGAAGAAGGAGGGCAAAAACAGAGAGCTGGCTGCCGTCACTGGCGGAGGGAATCCCGCGCTCTTTAAGACCTTCAAAGCGTGGGAGGAGAAGGTGCGAGTCGTAATCCATCCGGAGATCCTCGCCGGATTAGCAGGGGGAGTGGAGGCTGGTAAGTACAAACTAATGTATACCAGCACACCGCTATGTACACACATGCGCAACCACCATGCCACAGCTCCCAGGGACAAACACCCCCATGTCCAGCACACAATACACAACACATCACACGCACATGCAACAGACACTACCACACACAGGCCAAACCGAACAACTGTAAGATGCGTGGGGACATGTGTACACTAAGCCAGCCACGTAACCACCAACAGGTCCACAAATATGCCAGAAGCGCCACAACGAGCACCCGCCACACCCATGTGTCCGCCACAGCTGCACCAACTGACAAGTAACAGGTAAGTGGCAGGAACACAAAGTGCAGTGGGTCGGAGGGGGACAGCTGAAGTACAACACCCACCAGGCCCCCACTCCCACAGACCAGCAAGGTGGAGCACTCCCCACACCCATGTGTCAGGCACAGCTGCACCAACTGACAAGTAACAGGTAAGTGGCAGGAACACAAAGTGCAGTGGGTCGGAGGGGGACAGCTGAAGTACAACACCCACCAGGCCCCCACTCCCACAGACCAGCAAGGTGGAGCACTCCCCACACCCATGTGTCAGGCACAGCTGCACCAACTGACAAGTAACAGGTAAGTGGCAGGAACACAAAGTGCAGTGGGTCGGAGGGGGACAGCCCAAGTACAACACACACCAGGCCCCAGTCCCACAGCACAGCAAGGAGGAGCATCCCCCACACCCCACACCCACGTGTCAGCCACCGCAGTGCACAACGACAGCCGAAAGGCAGACATCACGGTCCACAGCAATCGGTGTCAGTGGGTGTACAGCCACCCCCACGACCCACTACACCCCCCCACCCCCACAGACCTGCAACATGGAGCACCCCCGCTAAGAGCCATGTGGCATCCAGTACAGTGCACGCACGAACAACTTGCAGGTGGGAAACTGGACAGGGCTGGATTACTGGAGGCATGAGGACCATAACACCACCAACACATGGGACATGTCACGTAGCACACGAACACGCAGCACCGCCCACCGTCACGAACAAGTGAACAATGTGCACACGGACATGAACAGCAGACTCACACCCCACATGACCCATCACAGACATAGCAACACCCAAGGAGCCACGTCTGCATGCACAAGCCACACTGAATATAGTCCCACACGGCAGCCACTGTGCAACTCATCACACACAACCGAAACACCATTGAAGTCCTGTCCATGTAGCCCCTACTGCCTGTCAACCACACACCCCACAACTACGCCTATGTAAGACAAACAACACTAGACGCAACAGAGCGGAACAACAGAAATGCACACGAACACCACTGAACCCATCAAACACACAGACACACCATGCACATACAACATACCATCCATCCCATCCGTCAGCCCCAGTCTCATGAAAGGCATGTCATCCGCACAGCTGCCACACATACAGCAGTCACGCTAAGACACATGCCCATGACCAACCATGTGCCAGAAGTCAATTAAGCGCACGACACACTGTGAGCAACAACACACAACATGGGCCACACCCCCCAGCACTGCAGTGATGCACATGGCACAGGGCAGCACGCACACCAAGGAGATGGGACAACTGCAATACGTTGGCTGGCACACAACTATCACTCACTCATAACGATGCGTCCAATGCCATGTCCAGTAACCACAACAGACAGCAAATATGCAGGGCATGTCAGGCATGCACACACCTCAGACCATGCACTGTCATGCTGCCACAACACATGTCACGTTCGGCACCCATGGCTCACAGCATGTACCCCAAAAGCATATACCCTCCCAAATGCGAATCTGGGGCATAGCCCCCATGTTGCCATATGCGTTCCTAAGCGTTCCATTTGAACCCCAAAAGCATATTCCATCCCAAATGCGAATCTGGGGCATGGCCCCCATGTTGCCATATGCGTTCCTAAGCGTTCCATTTGAACTCCAAAAGCAAAGTACAAACCAGACCCAGGATGGGCCAGGAGCCCGCATACACCAGAGTCACAATGAGTAGGGGCAAAGCAACACACCCATCGGCATGGCCAATCCGTCCCATGCCACATGTGCACAGCACACAGTCCCATTGCCTAGCACACACACCTACAGATGCCACAGCCACACACTCGCCTCCGGGAAACCCATGTACGAGATTGCACGAACTGCCAATGTCAGACGACTAATACATACTTCGCCAGGTGCAACACAATAACAAATCTCATTCTCTCCACAGGTGACGAACTGCTGGACGCTGGGGATGGAGACAGCAGCCAGCACAGCCAGCCTACAAGCCCCCAACGAGGACACACGGATCTGGAGGATCTGTCCACCTCTTCGGACACGGACCACCAAGCTGGCCCATCTGGCGTGGCAGGGCCCAGCCGCTCCCCAGGACCCCTCCTACCCACCAACCCATCATCCAGGGATGCTGAACAGTCCCAGTCCCCTGCTGCCACTGTCGTTGCGGCCACACCCACGGTCATTGCGGCCACTACCACTGCCGCAACCGCCACCATCGCCGCACCGACCACCACCGCCTCCACCACCACCACGTCTTCGCTGGCACCAGCCCCAGCGCAGGTGGTGGCCCGGCCGACTGGATCCACCCTGGGAGCCACAGCGAGGACCGTGGTGAGCAATGTGGCTAGTGGGCAGGCCGGTGGCAGCAGGACTGGTAGGAGGAGCAGGGTCAGGGAAACGCCAGCCTCCCCTGGGAGCCATGCCCTGCCTCAAATGGCCAGAGTCCTTGGGGCCTATGAAGAGGCCCAAGGACAATGGGCCAGGTCTGCTACTGACACGCGGGAGGTGCTGGGGGTGCTGAGGTCCATGGACGCCCATATGGGCCAATTCGTGTCCCGTATGGACCAACTCGTGGACCTCATGGGCCAGCTGGTGGTGGCGGTGGGGTCACAGGCAAGGCCAGCAACACCACCTCCGCCACCACCTGCTAGGGCGCAGGCTCGGGCAGCAGTGTCCACTTCCCCTGCGTCCACAGCCAGTGAGCACACCTCACCCACCACCAGCAGGTCGCCACCACACACCCCCTCCCAAACGTGGAAGGGGCCGTCCGAAGAGGAAACAGATCTCCCGGGAGGACTTCGCACGCTCCAGTCGCAAGTGAGGCAGCCAGCCAGCCTTCCGCCAGCCTTCCTTGACCAGCCACTGCATTGACTTGCTCTACGATCCCACTCCACACAGCCATCTGGATGGCATGTGTGTGTTGGACTATGGACATAGAACCAGTGGGTACACCCTGATCATCACGCAGCCATGACCGACAGCTCATTGTCACTGCACGCACCACTTTTGTCATCACCTTACACACAATCACATGTCACAGTTTGTAATAAATGCACCTTTTTCACTAACTGCTGTTTGTGCCCTGTGTCTTTATTGTACGGAATACAACGGCCACCTTGGGCGGAAAGGCACCTGATGCGTGGCATGGAA